>JAQFYC010000006.1:0-169079 GCA_034694165.1 Tomocerus mixtus | reverse complement strand
GTTATGCCACAGATCAGAATAATAATTTTTTAAAGATGGATTGCTCAGCAGAATAATCAGAATTAGTCTGTCCTTAAAGGATACCTAGTTAGATGCTTATCTAAATGTTCAATAGAATTTCGATTTGTTTATTTGTGGGCCGGATTTTTGTCAAAGCCTTAGCGATAGAGGTGGTGTATTGTTGATTGTTTAATTACTAAATCCACTGTGACGAATGATATAATCGTAATATAATAATATCAGTGAAAGCCTAATTAAATTATTGCAAAATGGTAATGTAGTTTTTGGGGGAAAATGTATTATGGTTGCTTATGTGTAGCTAAACAATACAAAGATAGAATATATAGAATGTTGTCATTCATCAAACGCAGCACGTAACAATATTATTATTTACTATCTCAGACTCACAATTTATTATTGAGGATTTAATATTATTTTAATTCATTTAGAATATTTGACTGACATTTATTATCAGTTATGTGTATCAATATTATTTACTATCTACCTTTTCAAGAAAGAAACCGCGAGCAATAACTGAATTGAGGGGAATTGCAAAAACCGGATAATAATATCTGTAAGTATAAATATACCCATTGCATTACATATTACCCTATTACATACCTACTGTATATTATAGCAAGGCTAGGCATGCCTAGGTATGATTATTACTGCTTACCTCGCGAAAAAATAATTGGACATTTTGCTAAATTAAATAAGCATTCCCCTTATTGTAGCTTAAGAATATAATTTTCTTTGAGCTTACGTATACTTCTAATAAAATATGTCAATAGTAATAATCCAATAGTGGCATTCAATGCACATTGCAGAACTGAGTTTATATATTATATAATGCAACGTGAAGAATAATGTAGCTCATGTAAAAATATAAGCCTTGTTTTTTGAAAGCATGAACGTGTAACATCGCAAACATTCATTGCAGCTATTTAATATACATAAATATAGGATGTACTATGTATAAAGATCCACAATATAGTAGTATTAAAGTTCATTAAACCATTTTCATTACGGTAAGTATTTTATTGAACTGCTTGTAAGTATGCCGTCCATGTAGTCAGTTTGGAGACCAGACTATTAACGAAACCTAACGATATAATTCCTTGTTATCATGTCATAAAACGCGTTAAGTATACAAACTCTATTTTAAATTTTCTTTGTGGTATGATACAAATATATTTATATAGATAATTATGTTATCCTAAAACGTGAGTGTTGGTAAATACTGGAACATGCAGTGTAGTAGGTATGTGTTATATATTATAGTACATCCTGATTGACAATGTGGTATCAATCTTCATTATTTTATATCATTAAATATCTATGCATATAAAAAGAGGACACAGTGGTTGGGTATAGAAGGAAATGAAACATTTGTGCATCAATGCCAATGCCAAATTCATTGAAAAACTGTATCATTTCTTATTGGCCTTTAAAAACGTGTATATTAGCTAATAATAGTAATCTACTTATAAATATATATAGGATAGCAGAATTAACACAAGTAAATAGGTAACACAGTTACCTATTGTATTTGAATGAATTGTGTGACGATATACGTCCGTAAGTATTATATTAGAATTAAGAAGTGTACACATGTGAATGCGTGATGTGCATGAATGAGCGATGAAACCACATCAATCTTCTTGTAATAAATGTGTATTCGAAACGTGTCAATCGTCACGGGTGGGTTAATGATTCGGAAACATTAGTGCTAGTGTCAGATTAATGGTTTTTGACAGATAGTTAGTCAAGTGATGAAATGAATGCAAGTATAAAACGAAACGATTGCCGTGACATTGTGTTCATATTCAATAGTTCACGACAACGATCAATATCATCGATCTCGTTCTAGTAATTGTAGCTTTAGTTTTTATTGTTCGTCTGTTTCACTGAGTTAAAAGCATTGAAGGATTGAGAATTTTATAGAAATTTTATTTGTTGGTAGTTGTGTGATTAACTTTTCTAAAAATGTTCAGAAACCCCTGTGCTGCGTCACTGCTACTGACGTTTTGTTTTGTTATTTGTATTAGTGTGGGGTATTCTGATGATTCTTTTGTGTGGAATTTGTTAAAGAAAAAAGTAGCAGCCAATTTCCTGAAGAATCCAGCGTTGGTGACGAAGAGCGTCGTTCCTGGATTTGAGAGGAAGTCCTCCCTAGGAGTGGAGCCCTATTACCAAGGACTGGAGAAAGCAGGATCCAGCAGCCGTCAGTATGGGTGGGGACACAGTCAACATTACGGAGGAGGGGGTGGGTATGATATATACTCGTTAATTGCAGTAGCAGGCTTCGCTGCTCTCTTTGGAGCTTTATTCTTCGAGCTGTTGGGAGGCAGTTGTAAGCACAATTTAACTTAATGTAGAATCCTTCCCCATAGTTAATGCAATAGTTGAGCTTTTTAGGCATTTTAGTTGTAATGCAGTAAATCATAGAACTTTTAATATTTGATTGTAGTGAGACGTTCAATGGGACAGTCCAAGCTGAACCTCCCATTCAATCTGGACTCTGAGAAGATTCCTGAAATTGTAAGCAAAATCAGCGAATGGGTCACAAACTCTAAGTGGTTCGAAAATCTTGGGGTTAAAAGTCGGACAGTTAGAGAAATTCGTGAGAAAGCCGGATTTTCTCAATGGCTTCAAGCTTATAGGAGAGATCCTGTTCAGTTCCAGTGCATAAGGAAACTTGCATGTGAGACTCTGGCAGGTTCACCCCTAGCTGCTCGCTCTATGAAATCTCAATTTGGAGGTGTTGTCATGTAAGCTAATGAATTACTGCTTGCCTATTATATTATGAATTCAATTTGATAGAAGTTGAATCTTTTCTTCTGTCGGGACGGATATTTATCTTTATTTTATATATTTAGCTCTGCCCTGGGGCGCATGATGAATAATGGACCTGAGCTGCTAAATATAATAGAGGGAACTGTTGGGAATCCAGAAATCTGTAATTCAATGGTTCCTTACGGCTTTTGTGAAACTGACAACTCAAGCAATGAAAAGCAGAGCTACCACTTCCGGTAGAACATCGAGGAGCTTCTCTGCATTGAGGTCACGGCAATTTGTAAATAGTACATACTTACATAAGTAACGTTCAACTGTTGGCTTGGCTTTGGCACAGGGCCCGTCGTCGCCTTTTCTGCAAATAAAAATAAATCTACCTGCCTAAACTAACAAATTATGCATTCACGCTCCATCATACAACATATTATTATTCTTTGCATTCACTCATACAATTGCTTTGATTTTATCACCGTAACTAAATTCTCAGTTACATTTGCTAACCTTTGTTTGCTCACAATGTTTTTGTCTGAAAATGGATGTTTTGTAACAATAATTGTCCTTACGAGCAAGTGAGTGCAAACAAACCTACATAATATATCTTATAAACTAACGATACCACAGTGTAGTTACTACTTACTACATTGGCATACAATTTTAGCTTAATGTACTACATACTTACTTATACAATTGTGTTTAGCTAACTGATGCCAATCAATCTCTATCCTAAAATCCTAAACCTAACCGAAAGAAGGCATAGACCGTGTGATTTTATTACTAGATTTGTCACACAACTGAGAGCTCTTAAATAAAGTGTTAATTGTACCAAAAGAGTTTCTTTGGCTTTGCTAAAACCAGTCAGTTACAATACAAATACAACTACCTACACACATTTAACTACCTATGTATGGGTCGTGTTATTAGGTAATTGTCTAATTCCACTGAGTAAGTAGGTAGAACTCGAAGTATTTTATATCTGTACACGAACTCTAATAATAGAATGTATTTATAAGCATATTAAACCCTGTACCTACTTATATACACTTATTTGTAAACCATACGCTAGCATTGACTACTCCTACATAAGCAAAACATTTTAATTTAAACAGTAAAGTTGAATAAAAGATGTGGAAACCGTTATGGATTCGCAATGAGTTGAAAATTTTCACTCGCATTTCCTTGTGTGTAAAATCACTTATTGTTGAGGATTCTTTGGTAATTCTAAATCCGTTTAGCTGTTTGAAGATACTTATGTTTAGTAGATTTTCTGCTAACTATTAGCTAACCTCTGCCTATTGTTAATCCAATGCATTGCAAATAACTGAAACTGCACACT
This sequence comes from Tomocerus mixtus, assembly GCA_034694165.1. Classification (NCBI taxonomy): domain Eukaryota; kingdom Metazoa; phylum Arthropoda; class Collembola; order Entomobryomorpha; family Tomoceridae; genus Tomocerus; species Tomocerus mixtus. The sequence continues at coordinate 164,950 of JAQFYC010000006.1, read as the reverse complement.
ATTTATTCAAATCAGAGATCTAAGGAACTGCCAAACTACTATATTGGAATATTATACCCATTGCCACTAGGCACCTATAGTTTCTCATAAAGCTATGAGATTGCGAATTTCCTATTACATTGAACTAGAGTTAGTGGTAAGTTGAGAAATGTATTTAAAAGGTTAGCCTATTATCAATGTAGCTAGACAGCAGGCGATTTCATTGTAATTTGCGCTTGCAGTGTATACATATATATTGCTTATTCCTGGGTAGTCAGACAAACACAGACAGTAGTGTGAATCGATGCATGAAAAAGCTGTAATTTAGCTTTCTATATGATACATGGAAATCATTGTGGACAGAGTAGCGGAACTGGCACCAAAACTTGTCGACTAAAAATCCAGCTCTATCTCCAAGATCCTTGTATTTCTCAAGTATCTTCATATTACATCACACTGATTTTAGTCATACCTCGGACTTTTTCAACAAGTGACAGACAACATAACAACTAATCACAGCAACTATTTCAAAAACCCATTTCACATTTAGACCGGAGATCTTGCTCCTCAAAACGTGCCGGATGCAGTTAAAGTGATCTTCCTTTACATCATACTAGTTATTATCAGCTGAAAGCTTAATCATAGTATTAAATGTATCTCAAATGAAACGTTAATTAAGCCTGTCTTTTAATTGGTGAATAAATAAAAGCGTAATTAAATTTGTGAAGTTTATTTAAAAATTAATTTAATTGGAATGTGGTACTTCAGTTTGTCCTTATTAATATTTTGTGCAATTGTCGGCGGAAGGGAACCAACACGCTGGGGTAAACTATTAAATGGCATATCCAATTCGTCACAACAATCTTTTGGTGAGTATGCACGCCAAAAAATGGCAAACTTGCATCTTCTAAGAGATAAGCTCCAGAAGCAAAGTCGAATACAAGAAGAAGAGGAGAAAGTAGATAATAATTCGGTGACGTCAGATGCTCTAAAATACGCAAATTCCACATATCATCATAGACCATGGAATAAAGAAACGCTTGCAAGCTTATCTGATAAATCTGTTATCACCAAAAGCAATTTGAATGAAATTAAATCTTTATCTGAAGAAAAGAACAAGCAATTAAGTGATACATGGGATGGCTATAGTTTCATGTTAGCCTCAAAGCAATCTCGAGATGCATTGCTATCAAAGTTAATCCCGCGGACAGATATGTTGCAAAAACTGATCAAAATTAGGGGGAAACTAGATCCTGGGTTAAGGAGTTATCTGACAGCAAAGTACAATTCAATGTTGACTAATCTAATTCCTTTTAGTGATAGCATTGGTGTTCCCTCATCTGTTATAAATGCACTGAAGTTGAACGAAAATATTGAAACTCGTTGGAATCTAATAGAATCTCTCCTAGAAAAGAAACACGTAGAGACCTTTCTAAGGAGTCTTCCTGAATTTTCAAAAATGCCTTCAGTAGAGCCATTATCCATTCAGTCTCGAGCTGATGATCAAGATACATTTGTGAAAAGTGATCAAGAACCTGATGCCACTAGCAAAGGGCACAAAAAGTACCCCAACTTAGATATCTCTCATTCCAACCGTCGAACCAGGCTGAGAAAGGGTGAAAACGTCATTCCAGACAGAACGGGATACGAGCAAGGCTACGATCAATATGGGTTTATATTTAACTCTATAACGTCTCAATCTTTAGATTAGATTAAATAATAAGCATGTCTGTTTTAATTTAGACTTTATGGGCAAGATACATACGACTCAACGTCCTATGGAAAAGGTTACGATGATTACTACTCGTTGAAAAGCTATGGCAGTGGACACGCCGGCGGAGGTGGGGGTGCAGGAAGTAGCCAGAAAGCATATGGTGGCTACGGCGATAGTTATTCCAGTGGTACCCGACACAGAGGTAAATCTTAACATTAACATATTTTAGTATTTCTAGATAGCTTACCATATTAACTTAAATATTTTTTCGGGAAAGATAATTTTGATGATTTAATGCAACAAAAGGTAGCTACGGCTCAGCAAAAGGGCACGGAGGAGGAGGTTACGGTGGAAGTGGGGGAGGAGCATATGGATCCGGCAGTGGAATTATGGACCCATTCTCCATTCTGGGTGGCCTGGCTTTCCTAACGTAGGTCTTTTAATTAAATATGCCAACTTGATAAGTAACTGAAGTGACATATTATTATCTAATGAACATAGTCATACAGAATGAATTCTTCGTAACTTGGTTTTGCACGCCATGTAGATATCTGGGCCTCTTGTTACAACAATCACTCAATCGAAATAACACCGGAAGAGCCTTCCCAAATTATGACACTTATTTGATTGGAAGCAAGAATGGTTACAGGCAGAATATTCAGCTGACGCAGTTGCCTTTGAGGGAAAGCAGTAACAAAGACTCTCGCGTACACGCAAGGAATTTACGTTCTGTCAAAAAGAATACTGTGCAGAATGTGATACACGAATTAGAATACATTTGGAATGAGATCGAAGAGCTGGAACGAATTGGGTCACTTTACTGTCGACATCTAAAGCTCTGCCAAGTAGTTGAATACATAAGCAATAAACCTCACCTTCTGTAAGAAACCTTTCGTTCTATTTACATTCCGATACTACTTTATTAGGTCTATCGATCTATATCTTATTTAATGCAAATTAAGGCAATATGCTTACCTTACTATTGGAATACGACAATTTAGTTGACTTTGAAGTATACGTACTCATTCTATTTGTCTTTAAGTAATCTGCGCTGTGATTTACCATAATGACGCGTCCCCATTAAGTCTGCGCAGAATAATTGAGCATTTATAAGATATATAATATGTTGCGAATGCCTATTTTTAAGATCCATTCAATGATCCATTTGATGCTACATAATATTTATATGCATTCCAAATAAATAGATCAAATCTTTATTGCTAATGGAAGAAAAAGTAACTTTATGAAATAATTAAATACAAATGTTTCATCGAAGCTATATTGTATTAAATACAGCAAACTGAATGTTACATAAGTTTTTTATTTAAACATTCTCATAGCGCCCCCAAATGTCAAGTTTATTCGTTATTTCCTTATGACATAAATATTTCTTTTGTAGGCTCAAATTTTATTTAATACTTTGACTTTGAATTTGCAGGGACGTGTTTAAGGAAGCCCTGGAGTACCGCAGAGAAGATGTTGCCTATGTTGAACATTTGATAAGTCGGAAAATGCAAGGAAGTAAACTCTTATGTAAATATGATATTATGTGTGCTGGTTGAAATATTTATTTATATTTCAATGAATCTCCACTACTCAATTGGAACTGATATAACTTTACTATAAGTTACTTAATATTTAGCAGTTTTAGAAATAAACTGTACACTTACACTTATTTCATTTTTCAAGCAACTTTATCAACAGTGGGGTTTAATAAATACATAGTTAATGATAAGATACCAATTTAATTCTTATTATTATATTATATCTTATAATTTAATTATTTAATAGGATGTATACTTTACATGTAAAAGGAGAATGTGGATTAAAATTTGGTGCATTTAAATAATTAGACGAAATTTATACTTAAAAACAAAGTTGTAAATCATAGGGCAATATTTTTTTCAGTGTTTAATTTTTTATGAAACCTGTATATGAGTTCATAAAAAACGGTGAATCTATCATTAATTACATTACCAGCAATTTTGTTTGCATGGCTAAGACATGAGTAGACTAAGAGTTATATAAAACTGTGGTATTGGCTTGATATTTATTGTTAGTATTGTGGGATTTCTCCTGAGAACACTTTGTAATCAAAGGATAAAATAATTTTTAATGATAATGATTTTGTTGCTTTAATTTGTGTCATTTATTTACCAATGTCCAATAAGTAGTATAAATAGGTGTGGCTTCTAAAGCTCTGAAATAAATATTTCAATACATATGTCCCCAGTTCTAAATCATTTTGAGTTACCTACATAGCCGTAATATTGTAATCCAATTAAACCATTATTCATAATAAAACTTTTTAAAGAAGAACCTTTGAGAATCGTTAATGCAAAATGGTAATAGACACTTACTATATGCTAAACATATTGTGAATACCCCAAATAGTCATACACTTTTTGTCATACAATTTCAGCTATCAGAAATTTTGTCTTATTAACAATATAATCCAAAGTTGTAGGTATTCAAAATTTTAACTCACGTGAAGTTGGGTAATCGTGGCCCCCTTATTTGGATAGTCTCATCATCAAGAAATGTTTTACAAAAACAACTACTACATATTTATATCAACGCAAGTAAGTAATATTACATAAACGGCAGTATTCATGTTTTATGCTTCATTATCATCTGTAGCTGCATAATTGACTTCTATTTTGTCTTGCTATTTGTGGTTTATGAATACACGGTGAGATACTTTTTAAAAGGTAGGATTAAATAAGAGGAATGAATTCTTACTCCGTAAACTTGTCATTATTTAGTATTTTAGAGATTATGAATGTGACAAAAATTCCCATATTTATAGGCCGTGACCTACAAACAACAATGAAGATTACGTGCTTAATGTGAGTACAATACTTATATCGATGTATCCATATTGCCCTCAATAGCGTAGTGTCGATTGCATTATAGGCACTTTGAATTTCTAGTCCTGTTTTATATCGACTGTCATCGATATTCAGTGGTACTAGGGTAAATCATAGAAAATTACAAACGCTGATAGACATTTAATTAACATAGTATTAATACTTCCTAACTGTCTGATTTATGCAGTGGTAAGTGGTAACTTTAAATCAAATTAATCGCGTCAATGCAGTTGAGAAACGATGGGTTACATAAAATCTATCTATGGGGGATAAAAATAGTGAACATCTTAATTAGAGATTAATTTTGAGCTAAAATCACTTTATTCTCTAAAGCGCTGAATAAATTCCTGCTAAATTCTGATATCTTCAGTTGAAAGTGGATAAAATAAAATAATTGAACTTTTGCCCAATTGGTAGTTCCATTAATATTATTATTATTTTCAAACAGACTTAAAATGCTTTTACTTCTCATCAACTAACGCTAAGTAAATATATATTACATTGGGATACATGTACGAGTAGAATGGAGTTGCCATATAACATTTTCAAATTGTTATCATTCACATATGAGATACATTACTAAACCAAAGCCAATAGCCAATAATGTTCTTTTAAATGGTGGTGACGTTTTATACTATATAAAAGTAAAAAAGTAAAATACTACGAAGGTAAAGAGAATGAAAATTGAGACTAACTGATTATCGAACGAGCTAGATATTTGCAAGTGTATCGGAAAGAAGGAGTGATTCTCATGTGACAAATCGTGAGTATGTTGACGAATTGGAGTATGGAAAATCGGTTGCGGACTGTTGCAGATGACGTGATCTCAAATTCTACAATAAACTTTGGAATTTACTGTATAACTACCTAATAGGTATAATTATGTATTACAAATATTTTCGCATTGTGAGTGTGTAGTGCACTATTAGCATGTACTTACATACATTAGGAGCATTTTATTGCTTACGAGTAGCTGTATTCGTATATTTATGCGATTAAGTCTCATAAGAGGAAAATTGATCTCACTGGCTGGGTTGAGAGCAATTTTAGAGTGTCAATGAAGATATCACGATTACGTTTGCGGGGATTTGCGTAGGAGTAAGTACTTAGTAGTACTCCACTTTGTATTGTCAAAGCCATTGATTTTGGGTATAATAATACATATAGATAATATGCATGTGAACTGAATGGAGATGAGATTTAAGGATTGAACTACGGATGCGGTGATGTGATCGCGTTCGGGCCTCATGGTTTATTTTGCTCTACTTTTGCATACAGGAATTTTAACTCTTTTATTACATTTAATGTGTCTGCTGGCTGTCTGCTATGGCTGCGACATTAATAACAGTACTAATATACGATAAATACATTTCAGAGACGATCAGTAGTTGAAACACGTAGCAGTTCTAAATTATTTATTTCACTATTAAGCACGCGCATGATTAAGCACATACAGACGTACATACATTCATTCATACATGTCATTGCACTGGGTAGTAGTGGTATGTATCTTTAAAAATTAAATATATACAAATAAATTCCAATGAGTGTATTGGTTTAGAAGATAAGTGTTATGTGAGCTACTTAAGAAGCATTTATTTCGTTCTGAACTATTTATGTATACACAATGTCTCTATTATTGAGTATATTGCTATACCATGAAAATATTCAACGAATATATTATAATATGCAATGATAAAATAATATATGTAGCAAGTGTGATAATCGGTGGAGCGAAAATTGTTTTATGTTAGATCAAAAAGAAATGAACTATTTTCGTCAATATGAGTTTTTTGATAAATTGTGTATATTGCATATGCATGCTATTGTTATTTGAACCGGCTTATTTTATTTGCAAGTAGCTACAAGCTAAGAATACTCGCGTCAATTTGCATGTGCCTTCCAACTACAAATATAATTTAACCCCTGGCCCTGGTTACAATTTCAGGATATCTGTTACATAAAGTATACATGAAGGGTCCTAGTATTTATTATGGGTATAAAAATATTGTTCAAAAATTGAAAGGTAAACATCGTCGATAACCTAAATTGAAGTAATTTGATTAATTGTTGACTTGAATTGTTTTGGCACTTGCCAAATTAAAAGATGCAATTTTTGAATAGAATTTCTAAATGTCCTTCATAATGAGAATTATCGTCATTTTTTGGAATTTAGAACATTATATTAAATATAAATTTTAATTTTATTGAGATGAAACAAAGGGAAACTGTTTAGTTACTACATTTTTATATTGATCCACATAATATGTAAAATTTGGCTTTGTGCATACTTCTTTGCACGAATTTAACGCAGAGAGCTTATCAGCATTGTATTTGTGTGGAGAACCTTTATCCTGATTGTATTACTTATATATTTATCAGAAGAATCGACATCATAACTAATCTCTGTGCATGTTGTACCTACTTTCGTATGCACTGTATAGCAACTAACTTAACTAACGTAAGTGCTGCGGTTAAACTAACTAGTTTAAGAAATAAGTATTGAATGGATAGTGAGACAAAAGAGAGAAGCGAGACAGATTTGAGATGATATGGTTGCGGCATGTGTGAGTGTGTCATACAGCTCTGTTATCCTTAATGACCAAACAATCCCAAAACAAATGAAGCGCAAAGAGGAGGTCATTAAGTAATCGGGTCTCTGATATTCCCAAGCATCATGAGAATTCTTTCCTATAAATAAAGTAAACTAAATATGTAGGATAAATAGGTAAAAGTATATAATATTTATGTGATCTGATCTGATCACGATCTAGTAAGTTATGCATTTAGGTATAGCTATGTGCTACAGAGAATTGTGTTTGCTAGTTGAACTATAATATGGTTTTGATGCTTACTTACAATTAGAAAAGTAAAGTAGTGCTATGGAATTACCCAGCTTGGAGGAAATAATAGTCAATGCATCGAAACCAAACCAAAAGAGTCTTGCTTGTCTTTTATTTAGTCATGAATCCATGAAGTATCAAGAGCAGAACAGAAAATGAGTTCTACGTGTGTGTAATGTAATAATACTTCGTCGTTCAACTTGAACTTGATAGAAGAAGGAGGTGACAAAAACCAGTGTACCTGCTATTTACTTACAAGTATGATATTGTAACGTAAAATGTAGAGTTAACTACTGCATAGTGTCTACGTAATTAGTATTTATCTATTTATTTACCCTATATTATACGTTTTCTGTGTTATGTTTTCAGTATTTCATTATTCGGTAGACATGTCTGTAGATCTTATCAGTTTGCAAAACAAACGTCTGCAACAATACCATAAACAATGGAATTCTTTTGCGGGTAAAATGAATGATACAAATGCAACGAGATTTAATTACGGTAAGGGATAAGAAAACAGTAACTGCTGTAAGATATGAAACGATCTACTGTCTGCAGTTTATGTTAAGGTACTCTCCAATTCATGTTAATAAACTGCAAATAACCCCTATCATGAAATATTTAGTGTGAAATGTAATGTAATGTTTTGACCAAAATAAAATACAGATACATGTTTATCAAGTTAATATTCATATTATGGGCTTATTAATCCAAGCAAGAATTAGTGACAATTTGCATCTTAGTTTCTGAAAATTCATGTATTACAAACAAGGTACTCACAAAAAACACCGTAAGCATTATTGTAATAATAAAGCGCCAATAAGCAACATCTCATATTACAAATTGAGATATGTACTTAGGAAACCATTTATACAATTCATTTCTTATGCCTCAGCTTACCTAATAGTAATTTTTGTCGCATTTGTATGTGAAACATTCTTAATAAGTTCATACATACACCTGAAATAAAAACGGGAACTTATCCAAACACGATCTTAAGATATGAAATATAGCACATTTATAGGTACTCCTGTGTATTTAATATTTAGGTACCTGTTTTATTACAGGATATGATCTTACATACTTATTAGATCTCACGCAATCTTCAAGTTCTGATGCTACCATGCAAATCCTACCCATTTAGAGAAAAATCGTGATTCACATTTCACAGATGATAACTATGTACAAATTTCATTAGAATGTATGGCATTGAACAGCATGTGGATATGGATGTTATGTATACATTCTTTGTTAATGAAACAAGTTATTTGGGGCTTTAGGTATTTCTTATTTTGTCGTACTTGTTTACTTAGGTAATTATTATCCATCTGTACTACATTTTGTAGCAGAATATTTTAAGGTCTCTCAACATGATTGAAATAAACTGTTAAAAACCACATTACTACACGCATATCATACAGCAGGATGTGGAATAAAATTTTTGGATGTATGAATAATAGGTAGATATTTGCTCGCGACATTATTAAAATAAAGAAGTATATCTTGCACTTGTTTATATTATATTTAGTAGTTCCTGGTAGAATAGAGCAGTTAGATTTAAGATATGAAGGGTATATTTAGAGTAATTTAGACAGACGTAGGTACATAACTAACTATATCCGTGGTGTGGTTCACAGATATGATGTGATGTGTAAAGATAGGAAGCAGTTGCTACTGTAGTTACACTCTATACTTTGTGTATGAGATGATTGACGGCTTTTGTTTTGTGTTATTTATTGTTACGTATTATATGTAGTGAGATATATTTAAATAGTAGGATAATTTAGTGTAGGAAGGGATGGGAGGAGGAGGAGGGAAGAATTAAGAAGTGCCTATATGGATGTGGATGTTAGTGTGAGTACCTTGCAGGTAAAGAGATAATAAAAATGTGTAGAAAGGATGCGGAGATGAAAGATATTCCTCTTTGGTAGCATTATGGGATGCAGGGCTCCATGAACCGAGACGACAGAGTGAATACGAAAAAGGGATGACTTCAAGTTGACAGAAATCATTGGGCGTAAAAGAGTTGAGACGTGAATCGGATAGTTTGTCATCTTGTAGCAGTGGTCCGTCCGTACCCCTTAAGCACCACCAGATCGTCATTAGCTACTAAAAGTTCACTGCCATTGCATTAGATGATCAGGGAGGACGGGAGGCCTCAACCACCAAATATAAGAGACTGTCCGTACTTGTCCTGGTCCGCATTGCTTCTTCCGTAGCTCGTCGATTGACTGGTTGGCACTCGACTCCACGAATTTCAATTCTGTAGGTCCACTCCTCTGTTGTTGTTCCTTCGTGAAGAATCTCGGGAGATTGTTCTAGTAGCTAAGCTCATTTAGGACGACAGTATTATATTTATTATCTTCACTGTTCTCGGCACTCAGTGTTACATCGTTTCTTCCACAATACACTACAGACAACCGTTTTGTTCCTCTATTGTTTCTTCCCATTCACAATTCACAATCTGAATATACAGTACTCTACTCTACATCTGTACATATAACAGAATCCATTACTTTAGGAATAAATCTAACTATTTATTACATTTAGAGAAGCATTTTATAAAGGAATCGTTTGTTTTAGTAGATTGAACTGTGAACTTAGTAGGTATTTTATTTTATTTAATTCCTGAACTGGACTCCTGATTGGGAATATCAACGGCAAAGTCATGAAGAGCTCAGTTTGTATTTGTCTTTTATTTTGTGTTCTTCTTCAAAATGTGCCAGACTCTTTTGAGTTCGAGATGGACAATCTTGGGCGTGTTGTTCGTGGTCATTTAGGAACTTTGTATGATTTAAGAAAGAAATTAGCTACATCTACGACGACATCTTCCCCTTCTTCAGCTTCTGCAGATCATCATCATCATCACCCAGCTAGGAAAGAAAGTCGTGGCTACTCTTTTCACTACTCCTCGTCAGATATAGCTCATCCATTGTACTCTCCCAGCTACACGTCGCAAGATTTTCACAGTCGCTCTGGGAAGGTGTCCGATATGCCTTCTGCGTCCAAATGGAAAAACTCGGAAACGAGTTGGGATAAATTCTCAAAGCTCTCCTACAAAACAGGAAATCATGGAAATAAAGATCACTTTGTGGTGAACAGTTTCAATGTCCACCAGAAAGATGCGGCGGCAATCCCACCGTCTCACAATGAGACACAAAGCGAAGAGATGAGCAGTGGTGCGTCCACCAAGAGCCATTCCACAGCGAGTAGCACCGTTGTACCGTCAACTTCGACCGCTTACACCACCACACCACATTCCTATCCCACTCAGCGTCCTGCTTTAGACTTGACTCCCATCAAAACCCTGAGTCAAGGACTCAACTCCGCTATGACTACAGTTCTCACACAAAAGTTGATGAGTTTGATGGACCAAGAAGTTCCTCAAGGAGTTCTCAACCCCTTGAAACATTTGGTTTCCTCGGGAAATAGAATGATTGAATTCTGGGACAAAAGAGCCAACGCCAGGGACGGAAAGGCTCCCGGAATGGTTGAAATCTTAGGATATGGAATTGACCAGCTCAAGAAATTCAGAGATGGACAGTCTATCAAACTTTCTGATCCTGTTGCCAATCTCACTTCTGCTTCCAAAACTTTAATCCAAGGAATGATCACAGTCAAGAAGCTTACCAACAGAGTGCTCGGATACGACACCGATGATAATGCCATTGAGAGCAGAGGAGGATACGACAGCGGATATGGACACGGCGGCGGTGGAGGGTATGGACACCATGTCAGCTATGGGTATTTACTCACTAAATTAATTAATTAATAACGGCTTTCTAATTCATAAACTTAAGCACGGCATCTACAAAAATATTAGTAGAATTTCCATGCACTTCAAATAGCAGCACGTATATTAAATTATCTTTTAAAAGAAACAATAGAATTCATAGAATATTAGCATTAGAATTTTACTTTAGTCATACAATTGTTAACAAAAAGGGTCTCGGATGGATTTTCGAAATTGTGAAATTTATTAGGCACTATTTGGATCCCTATGCTATTTTGGCCACCCTTGGGTTTGGAGTTTTTCTTTTTAACGTGATTTTTAATCTACTCAACAACAACAACATGACGCCCAGTGGAAGGTCTCTTGATGTTTCAGACCTTGATATCCCTCTAGCCCTTTCTGATGTCATTTCTACTGCAAATATTGAGGATGTAAGTCAGTAACTTTATAACTAGCTTCTGACTGACTGCAGCACAAATCAGAACTTATTTGCAACATATACAATGACTTACTGGAAAATCCCTGACTTGTTCCCATTAAATCTCCATCGACAATTATTAAACTCCAGAGCACATGAAAAATACTTTTTACGTCTATTGCAAACCTAATACTTATATAGGAAATTTGGTACATAATTACATAATTATTTAGTATATCTGACTATACAGCATTACCTAGGTAGATTAACATGAGAAAAATCAGTACTATAAGAAATTAATTGTAGGCTGAAAGTAGAGTATAGAAATTTTGCAAAGTCAATGAGGATAACGTGGGACTTGACTTGACTTTCATCCAACTAACAGGAGTAGTAGTGGACTTGGTGGATTGGATCCCTTCTCATTGTTGGCTGCCTTGGCTTTCGGAGCATTCCTTTTGCAACTTTTGTTGACATTACTGAATACCAGTGCAAGGTCTCTTGATGTTGTTGACATAAACACTCCTCTAATGATGTCTGACTACCATGTGCCCAGCTTCATGACCAAAATGGACGTAAGTGACATGACATGTTCGCCATATTCATTTTTGACTTGACGAGTGACATAGAACAACTACGAAATTCTTACCTTTGTACAACCGACAATAAAGCCTAATTTACATGTTGCACTACATTACTTTCCTATCTATTAAGATTATTTTCTTTGAATCATAATTATTTAAATGGAAAATAGAAAATTTTCGGGACTCCGACAACGAGAACTAAGCGAAGCGTCGAAGGACCAGAGAATATGTTCTATTCCGTAGTGGATAAACTGGATGATATGTACAAGACGTACAGACAAATATCAGAAAAACCTGTTTGTGCCAGACTTTATATTTGTCGTCTAGCTGTCCAAAACGCAACTGCAGATGAGGACAGTGTGCTTTCTCAACTTTACGTGTAAGTTTGCCTTTCTTTATCGTTTTCCCCATTTTACATTGTCTAGATTCCAAATGTTGTGTTATTCATGTAGCATTCCAATGATCGTATTGTCATTTACATTGCAATGTATTTCGATTGTATAAAATTGTGTGTACTGTACAGCGATTATATAAGAGACAAAACGCTCATTGTTTTATTGTTGTATAATTAATGCTATTTAGATACGGACTGGGTCATTTGACCAAAGAGAGTACAGCCACAGAGTTTGCTAAGTCTATACAGACTCGAGTTGCCAATGGGGAAGATGTCGACTGTGACAAAATAGTTACGGACTGTGACGTAGGAAGTCAGCTTTAACAAGGCTCATCTAAAATATATGATCTAAAGTGAAGCAGCTTTGGAGCTATTTATTTTAAAAGCTTACTAAATAAAACGGTAGCTATGTAAAACTACAATTTGTGTCAACAATGCCACAAAAATTACATTTCCTTGCGAAATTATAATTTTCTACAATGATTGCAATATTCACTAGTTGCAAAATGCCTTTTACTTTTTGCAAAAATCAACTTTAAGTGTATTTATTCATAAGAATTGTAATGTGGTGGCTTTTTATATAAGTGAACTGTAAACTACACATTATTAGCTTTTCAAGAGATGTCATGTTAATTATATTTATGGATGCGTAAAATTTGAAAAGCAATATAAATTGGGTATCCAAGCCGTTGGACGTATTTGTGGATATTTGGAAAAGACATACCAGATCAGTATTAATTACATGTGTAAAAAGTAGAGTTGGAAATAATTTATTTATCTGTGTGTCACAGGTACCTTGTTATATTAAAATATTTATTTATTATAAAATAAAAACTGCACAAACAAATACATACATAAGATCTAAAAAGACCTACGAAATAATACCTTAGCTTAAATCAAAATTAGTTTTTGAGAAGCGGTCATTTATTTATCTGATTTGCAAATGATGGCAATAATATTTTGTGGTGCTGAGTGAACAAAACGTATAAGCAATTGTTACTGCGATGATTTTAACAATAAAACGGGTGTATGTTGGGAGGGAAAATAATTTATTCATCTTTTTTCATTGTAAGTGGACCAAATCAAAATGGACTTCGCTTATATATTAGTAAATATAACTAAGCCTGACCTGTAGTGATGTTGTTGTTAAATAATGAATAGTTTGTAGAACTTATTGCAGAATCAATAAAACACATAATATTTATGAATGTTATACAATGTATCATTTACGAAGAAAACTTGTGAATTAAGAAAAGAAAACTTAAAAATTATTGAATAATTAGCATACTAAATTCCAAACCAATCAATTTCATTTAGTAATAGCATCATCAAAACATTTAGCTGCATATTACATCAAACAAATCCATAAAAGCATACAAAACAATTAGTTTGGCATATTTCTAAGAATGCACTGCTATTTCATTGCAAATTGCATACGGTTCCATTACAATTTACAATGCAATTAGCAGCAGTCTACCTACGTGTGTTTTTTAAATGAATGTAAGCGTCTGTTGTCAAATACTTCACGTTTCGTTTGCCCAGGACAGGACGAGGAACGGAGATTCTGTAATTACCCTCTTTGAATTAAATCGAGCGTAAATATTTCCTATTGTAGATATTATGTTCATATAGTAGGTAGTCATACATTTATTTAGCAAATCTGCCTGCACTACACATGCATAATCTAATTTAGTCTTACAATTTCTGTGTTTGTAGGCAGAAAAGTATTTACTCTATTGAAATCTTCTTAGATGCTGTTATGTAATGTAGGAGTTTATGGAAGATCCTTTCTGCCCATTTAAACAATTCTTCAGTAAATACAGAAGGCATTATAGTAACAATAAGTAGTTCACATGAAGTTACTTAAGTTTCAAACTAGAGGATATAATTCGTTACATGCAATTTCAGCAGTAGCGTAACGGAAGTACAATAGACAAACCGAATCTACTCGAAACTGACTGAAAACTAAAATGCCTAACGATAACTATACCTACCATGCATGTCTTCTGCAGATTATATGGCATGTTAACAATGAGTTCACTCAACATCTCTTCCTACATCTATACAAATTACTGCGTGTTAAATGTATGTTATAATATTATGTATTTTTGTGTTAACATTATAACATTGGATATCATAAAAGTACATGCTAACAGCTACTTGTGTTATTTCGGTATGTAAACAACGACAGTACTTAGCATTGGTTACATAATAGTAATGATAATATACATTAACATCACCAGACAAATAATTCTGCCGTCTTATCTCTTCACTACCTGTTTAGCTTACTCCCCAAGTTAACTGATCTTGAAACACTAAAATAGGACAAATGTAAAATGGGTAACCAAAGACCAAATAAAGAACCATTGATGTATTGTGGGTAGTTCATCCACTTTACTGGTGGTAGATTGTAATTGTATCCCATATTCTACACTAAACCAGTACAACACGGTGAAATCATATAATGGAAGCATCACAATACAGAGAGCATTTATAATACTAACACTGTTTTCCTGAAAAACGAAATAACATAAAATGCCAGCCCACAATAATTAGTACCTCTCAACGCCTATGCTGTTATGTAACATAACATACATTATATGTACACCTACTGTCATTCATGAGTCATGAGTACCTATACGCTAACAATAGCAATGTAATTTTGTGAACGCCTTTTAGCTTAATAGTTACTTATTATCTAAGTCTAACATTTATGCAAGTTCAAGGCGAAGCATTTGGATTATTACATAATAGCACACATTTTTGAACTAAAGTACCTACTTACTTATGTAAAGGTACATGTACCTATAAACTACTGACTTGGTTTTTACAACCAAGTAACTTTTAGACAATAGGCTCATTCACAGATTGTAATGAATGCAAAAGAAGACACAGGAGGCAATTGTGTACAATTTATTGTCCCCAAATACCACCTTTTACAATTTAACACATTTCATTAGCATGGTATACATTTTTATCATTTTAAATTATAATGAACCGCTATTGTTGAACATTCCTTCATATTCAATTATTGCTGATTTATTAATTATTGTCATTAGATGACAAACACATTTTGATAACAGATGTAAGGTGGTAAGGGTGCAGGTGAATATAAAATTGCGTGTTGTTAGGGTAAGTACGCAGTAATCTTCCATTTTATAACTATTCTATTTTAAAATAAAAACGAATTACAGACAAATAGGTTTGTGATGAATGTACCTATAAACATAAGTGTCCTGATAAAAACTTAATTTTTTGCGGAATGCCTACCTATTTGTTTTTTATAATACCATTGGTAACTTAATTCATAGTAAAAATCAATTGATCAAACCATAATGTGCAATGAGGAGAGGTTTATACGTGATGCATTTATCGTAAAAGTATTTGTTCAGATACCACACTTACACCAGACAAAACGTACTAACAGTAACGGAAACCGCAATTTTGATTATAGTAATATATGGGCTAGAGTTTAGGTATACAGATGACTGGCCATTAGATACGGATAATGGTGAATAGTGACGTGCTCTAAATAAATTTCCCTGAAACTTGACTTCGATTAGCTTCAAGCTTCATAGATAAATGTATAACAAATATCAATACCTACCTTCCTTTATAATATGTTACCTACCTATGTAATGGCTGAATTTAGAGCAACAAAAATACCTAACCTTTTATCAATTATTGTCTTGTAGCACATTTACAGGTATCTTATTCCATCATCAACTCTTATTGTACGATATGTATATTTATGTGTTGTATTAGTGTTAACATTTAAAATTAAGCCATATATAGCTAATGAATTCAAACAATAAGGTATGAAAAAAGTCACCTACTTATTTTTGAATATATTTATGTCGTTCCTCTTATCTAATCTAGTATATTTATATGATTTTTATATCTATGTATAATTTTCGACGAGCTTTATGCTTTATGCTTTAAAATATTGTTTTTAAATTGGCCTTCACAAGTTAGAGCTGTAGTTGATCATAAAAATATTGAGTTCAATCTAAAAATAATAATCCAGCAGGTTTTCATAATGCCTGAGAAATTTTCGGATGCAGTGACAATTTCTGTCGATTATGTGATAGATATGGTATTTCTTTTTCTGCATTCATAATTATAGTGCTGAAACACAAAGGAAAGTAGGTTTACATAGTTCACACAAATAATACAGAAGAAGATTCCATAAAATGTATAGCAAGTAATATATAATAAGATTAATAGCATGCATAATACATACGCTTACATATTCTACGAACGAATTAGATTTGTTAATTCGGCAAATTGTCGGCAAGACATCGTTAATGAACCTTAAACAAATCGCTAATCTTGTTTAAATATTTTGTTGTAATCATGACTCCACAATTATTTACTCTGCATCAGTATCAGCAATTATCTATAAAAAGTTGTTGTTGAAGTTGAAAGACAGTCTTCTGCTAACTCATGCAATCCTTACACTAACTACGCTAACGCAGACAAAAAACCTGAAAAATTGCTTCAACGTGCACAAAAGATTATATTGAGCTGAGTGAAAATAATGAGTTTATAGTTAAAATCCATTTATCACTGTGGAAAAGACGATTATTCGCGTGTCGCCTATTATGTATTTCCAGTAACGATTAGTCAAATCTTGAAGGATAATATTTTATTTGAATAAGTAGAACAGTCGTTTAACTAGACTATCTTGTAAATGAAACAAAGTTGCTTAATCAAATAATATTATTTATAAGTGTTTAATTTATTATTTTTGCAATCAAGGAATTTATTTGTCTTAATGTTTTAGCTGTATCTTGGTTTGCCCACATGTTATGTAAAAAATATTGCAGTGAAATTATTTGTAAAGTGTATCCAGGAAAGTTTCATTAAGCTTTTGCAACAATTGAAGATTCGTACAAGGAAGCTAATATGAAAGTTTGCCAAACATTACCAATTAGCTAATGAATGATTGATCCCTTTTTCATATAATACGTTTTACCTAATAGAACAAAAATAAAATACTGTACATATGCAGAGAATAAAAATTAATTTTTATTGAATTTTTGAACCTAAAGGGCTGTATGTATGCGCAAACCGTTTATAGCTCTTCAAATAATTTTACTCAATATTTAAGAGAACGTATAAATGACCATTTAGTGTATAATATAAGGGTTAGGACTTATTAGGAGTAGCTTAAAAGTGTGTTCGCTGTTTGCATTTTGACAGAACAGTTAGTAGTTGTAAAATTATCGAATTACTGGTTTATGAAGGTTGGACTGGTGAACAATAATAATTAATGGTAATTACATATAGTAAATGAATGATTGGCTAGCCAATGCAGCCTATATTCTGGCCTATAGCCACACTTTCCGCATAGTGAATACCAGCAAATACTTCGAAGAATTAGGTAACATTATTAAAGGTAAGTGGCCAAATGCCATTTACGATTCCAATTGTAGTTTATAGCTTGTATTTCTACAGTTTGGTAATTAAACTAGGAATAAATGCATGTATATTTGTAAAGACATTCCGTCTACGAATGTAATTATGCTAAGTTATGTACGAATTGACGACCTAGTGAGTATAGAATTGCGAAGAAATGATAATATATGCAATTTCATATATTGCTTATAGTATGCAATAGAAAATACATAGGTGTTGATGCATGTGTCTGCATTGTTTTTACGGTGCGTGATTTGGCTCTCCGTATATTTAACCACGATGAATCTCCCTGAATACGAAAAAATAAAAATAAATTACCAAGAGATTTAAATTTTAATTCTTCTTTTATGGAACTTTTCTTCAACGGCTGTGAAGGACAATGATACTGAAGTTCAGTTGGACCTCAGATTAGGCATGGGTTCCACTATAAAATCAGCAGCAATATCGTCTTTTGTTCTCAGTCCAATTGAATATTTTGTTAGAAAGATTAGACCACTACGTAAGCTAAAGATTTATCGAGCTGAGAATTAATCCAAAAAATTAGTTTACATGCTTAGCATCAATATACATATAAAAATTTAAAACCCCAATAATTCATCTAGCAACAGTAAAATAATACGCACAGAGGAAACAATTATTAATGGTTTGGTTTTATAACAGTGAATTGTTTTTAAGGTCGAACCTGGAAAATTGGTCGTATGTTTCTATATATTATCTACGGAGGTAAGTAAACACAATTCATTTATTATGTAGGTATTTGTTTATGTATATTTTGTAAAGGAAAGGATCAATTATTATGCAAAGTGACAAACTTCATGGTTTATTCCTTATATTCATTGCTATAGCGTATCCAAGGGACAACCAGGGAAAATACTCACACAATGAAAACGGAATTACGAAGAGTTCTATTTATCATCATTATTACGTTGTCAAGAGAAGCCGAAAGCTGGTCATCGTCTACTTTTCCTAAAAAGGAAAACTCCACTTTGAGTATGAGAACAATTCAATTGACTACTTCTGGGGCAATGAAGGAGAAGAGATCTGTGCCAGAGGCAATGCTTGACCCCTACTCAGTTCTCGGATTTATGTCTTTTGCGACATTTCTCCTCTCTATACTGTACAGTCGCTACAAAAAGAAAAGTCCAATGGGTCCTCCTGGGGGTGGGGCAGATGGAAATCCTCCAAAGTCTGGAATTGCAATAGGCAACATGGAAACTCATCAAAACATGGCGCACATATTAAATATGGCTTCCCAGATATTGTCTAATGAAGCTAACCGGAAGGACGGGAACTCTACCAATTCCAGCGAATTTGACTCTTATGATTACGATCTTGATGATTCATCTTATCTGAGGAGCAAAACATTCCGATCGCCTTCCAACAATAAAAAACAAAAATAATCTCTGTAGAATTAAGTAAATATTATTGTAATGCATTGTTTGTTTATCTACTTGGCTAAACATAATTTGTGTATATACGAGTTTATCAATGATAGATATTTTCAAGTTTAAAATATATCGTGATCTTTAAAGTGATGTAAATGTAAAGACAATAGTCTCCTTATCCATTGCACAACGATGAAGCTAATCGTGAGAACAGTAGATTGACTTGGAATTTTGGAAGAGAAGTGCAACTTCATTCATGACTTTAGTTAGTGAATATGTTGCGTAAAGTTCATTTATTTTGTATTGTTTTTATTCGACTCCTACTACAATACAGAATAATGACCTTGCACTTGCACGAATTTTAACAAATGAAAAACATCAATTAAATGTACTTACACAAAAGAATTTAGACGGGGCTTAGTATAGCGTGAAAGTACTGTCATCCATCACGTTTTGTAAAAGGCTAGCCGAGTGGACTATAATACTAATACTGTAATCTGTTAGTGTTAGTATGCACACAATGTAATCTGGATCTACATATAATTTTCAAATAGTATACTATAAAAAGCAACATAAATATTTGTTTCATAGTACATTAAGCAGTAATTACCTGAATGCTTCCGAATGCAGAATAAGAATGCCCATTACCTAAAATAATTATTAATAGCTAAAAATCAATGTAATAATTAATAATAATAAAAAAACAGAGTTTAATTATTACTCCTCTGTCGTAGATATATTGTTACCGAATTCAATATATTACTTACACGCGCATAGGGTATCTCATCTCATAAATGACAGCATACATAATACGAATACATAAGCTCCAATATTACAAATATTTATAAACAAATGAAAATCATAAAAAATTTCCAAGATTAAATGAAGTTTGAATTTTTCATTACGTGATAGTTATTTCTGCTAATGGTTATGCTACTTATTTAGTAATGTCGGTTATGTCGGTATAGCGTTATCGTATTCAATTACGACATCAATTTGGCTAATCGGGACCTATATATAGGTCATTATTCCATAATGCTATTTTTTCCCTAATTCTTCCAAAAGAATGCTCATTATAATCAGTATATGCATTTTAGTAATAAAGTAAACATTAGTCTGTAATCATTCACAATTGTTTTTGATACTAAGTATATGACATTTTGAATGACATTCAATCATTATGCATTCTCCGTTTTTTACATTGTTACGCCTTTTCATTATCAAACATCATCAGGTCAACATATATAAATGTTTGCAAACGACAATACATGAACAGCCAGCAACTTTACTAATATAAGCCATTTAATAATATAATCTACAATGAGAAACACCCAAACATAACCCATTAGTTACAAAAGCGATTTTGTGCTATTCCACATACATACTATGTATTATGTATTGTAACGATCTTTATAATAATTATGTACTTACGATGTACATACATAAATATATATTTTGTTAACAACATTAATAGGGTAGGTTGCACGTGGGGTTATTGTGCGTGTAGGCAGCTAACAAATAGGTGAAGTAAAGAATGCATAGAAACTTCTCAAACCGAAGAAATATAAACAAGAGATGAGACGAGACTAAACATTTTGTACATCTGTCGCCAAAACCTTCGCAACATGAGCAGGTCACGGTTACCGTTTTTTGCAAAGTGTTTAAAGATCATTCTGTGTTCACTTACCGTTTACTTATTTCCTCTAAAAGGTTCTGTAAATAAAGTAACAATTGTTGGCGAACAATAGAAAGTCGCCGACAAACTATTTCTCAGATACAAACAAATAAGAAGAAGGATATCACAGTTAGATTATAGGATGAATGGTCGAAGCTGTTTGTAAAGCTAAACAAATCATGAACTTCCTTCTATATCCTCTCCTGCTTTGCCTGGCCAACTATTAGAACGTTCTTCTTTATTTCTAGGGTATTTATATGCAAATAACTGCTTACTTATCACTTGTATAAGATGTATAAGACTTACTATATCAGGAAATAGACAATGAAGTCGAACCCCTGGGTATATGACTTGGGAAGTGTGAAACATCTTTAGGAAATTACTTTCATCATGTAACGTGTAATGATATAATGCCTATTGAGGGTGTAATCTAATATGTTACCTAATTAAATAAGTAAGGAAGTGGTACCTGTGCCTGTAAATAAGACTTATAACCATTTCAGGCTATTCAGACTCACCATGATCTTCTGCTTCTGTAAAATGCAATTCAAAAACCATAAGGCCTACACCAGGGGGAAGTCAAAACTTGTATTTCTGAGATTAATGTAAGACAAGACCCCTGACTGTAAACGTATTGACTTTAATGTAAATCCAACAAATGCAGTTTTAGTTTCCAAGTGAGATTTGTTCCGCCTAAAAAGCTTTTGTCACCAACCACCGGCCAATGATAGCCTCATTAACTCGCGTTCGTTTGTTCCGAGTTTTAAGACTGAAAACCCGTTGACTCAAGATGTTTATCAATGGAATGAATCTCATGCTTTGGTGCATTCCTTGTCTTCCAGTTCTGCAAGCTTCAGCTAAAAAAATCTCAGCCATCTTAAATTGCAACTATTTATATTTCGCTACACTAGCACATTAGCCTAGAGTTTACTCGCAATTAGTTATTTGGTGGATAGATAAACCATTAGCCAGGGGAATATAAAGTGACAAGGGAATTTAACATACCTCTATTAGAAATGCAAACTTACAAAGATTGGATAACAACACTGCTAATATTACTTCTCACATTTTCGACAATTTTTCAAATTTGTCTTTGTTCCTCCCCGATTTCGGATGCTTTGTCAACTGTGTTCTCACAATATATAGACAGAATTATTCGACAAAAACGAACTGACAGTGTTGCTACAGGTAAGCAATATATATTTTTATCTCGGAAATCTTTTGCCAACGAACTGAAAATAATGAAAAATTTATTTTTGCTATTGAAATAGACACAGGAGTTGTCGAATCAAGAGGAGACGGATATGGCGGAGGAGGAAGTGGGAGTAACGGTCATGGTAAAGGCTACGGCGGAGGGGGATATGACAGCGGCGGCGGCGGTGGCTATGGTCATGGGGCGATTACACTTGATCCTGTTTCAATTATAAGTCTCTTAGCTTTGGGTAAAATCATACAAAATTATATAACAAAATTCATGAATCTAGTTGGCCGTTTAAATGAAATGTATTATTGCACATAAACAGGAGCATTTTTGATTAACAATATTTTACAACTGTTACGAGCAAACGCAGCTCCGGCACCCGCTCCTATAGTCACTCCTATTGGCAGAAGATCACTCAATCTTGATATCAATGTACCATTAGACTTGGGAAGCTTTGCATCTGTAACAGGGAAAATGGAATATGGCGACGGAAAGAAACGGTAATGCATTATAACTTTTATTTAGCTACTATTAATACCGATGTATTTACTTTTATATTAGATATAGTTTTAAGTTCTCCTTCTTATGCATTTCATTTCATGTTCAATGTGTTTGTTATTTATGCGCCAATGTGTATTGTGTGCATAGCAATTTACTTTTTTTTATTCCATAAGGTCTCTCAACGATGCCTCCAATGAGCCCAGTTTCAGTCAGTTTTTTGAGAATGTGGGCTCTCTTTATTATTTACACCCAAAGAAGCGAAATATTTGCATCAAGAAAGTCGTGTGTGGATACGTCAATGCACAACAAGCAAGGGAAACTCAGGGCACTTTGAAAACTCGTATTTTTGATCTAATGTTGTACGTTCAATATTTAAAACTTTAAATTAAGGTGTTCAACTTTTTTCCTAATATGCATTTTATGACTCATAGGACAACTATTACAAGATTCGTAGCTCCAGAAATTGCAGAAGAAGCTAAACCAGAATTATGTCATAAATTCAACAAACTTTGCAGCGATTCACTGTTACATGACGCCAAGGTTTCTACCGAAAATAAAGTATATGGTCACGTAACTACATTCATATCCAACTTTGCCATGTCAAATTTTATGGCGGGATGAGAATAATTCCTCGACTTGTTAAAAACCTTCCAAAAATGTATAATGCAGTTGTAATTTGCAGAAGTTGTCTGACTTCCAAACAGTTATATAATATACGTTATTTAACCCATACCTGTATTTAATTTTAATTTTTAAATGTACTTTGCTTCTCGGTATATTAAAAATTTAAATACTAATTACTATACCACAGCAGAAGATGTATGTACTATATAATGTAGCAAGTATTTATAATGATGTATATATTTAATATAATAAGTAGTACCTATTTATATTATCCAATTAATCCTAACAATAATAAAAATGGTTCCACAAGGTATTTGGTTCTAACATGAGAATATTTTTGTAATCCAATTCATTCCAAGCACATCGCAGGCATTAACAAAGTTGATGCAAATTTTTCATGCTTCATATAAAACATTTAGAAGGTAAATTAAAACTACCAAAAATGCAAGCATTCTCCATTTTATCATTTGAAAAAATCTTCCTGATTTAAAAATACAAGAAACTATCTTTTACTGGTTGAAGTTTTTTAAAAGAGTATTTAAATAAAATTCAGTTCTTACGCCCTTGCCTACAAACGATTACAATACAAACCCAAAGGGGTAATTTTGTCGTCAGCCCCTCGTCTCTTATTCAAAAACCATTTTTAATGATTAGTTATTTATTAGTATTAGGTTATTTTTATTGGCAAGCACAAGATTCAGATGCACAACACAATGCGGTATGCAAATATAAATATTATGGTTAATAAATTATTTACTACAGAAAATTCGGTAGCCACCTGAGTCAAGTTTTATTAACTAAGCAAGTGAAACAATTTGTACGTACACAAGAATTCTCAACTCTAACAAATTTACGATATGTAGTAATACATATTTAATTATAATATTAAGTCTGTGGCACACTCCGCCCATTGAATTAAAGTTTGCAGTCTGTGTGTTTGTTAGCCTGGGATATTATGTTAGATACAAGTATGTATAGCAGCTTTATAATATGACCAAATACGGGAAAACTTCAGCTGAGTAGTAATGGCTATATATGGTTCGTTTCGTTTGTGTGGATAATGAGGATAACTTATAACTTATAATCATTTACTTGAATTTGACACGATCACAAAACAAACCGCAATTCATAAAGGCATACTTACTAAATAAGTAAATTCTGGTAACATTAAACTCATTAATACATCTTATACTAATTCATCACTTCAATGCTATATATTGGAACTAAAGTATTATTTTATATCCGTGTGTCGAGTGCCTATTTTTGCTCAAAACATTTGCATAAAGTAAGCAATAATAATGATGGCAAGGAAATCAGAAATAAATGTGAACAAATTAAATCGTACTTTTAACAACTTTTAATGCCCCTTTATAGTATTTCTTGAACTATTTGCTGCTATACTAATATAATTGCAACTTAAAAATATTAACTAACTATTTAAGATCACAATAATAATTTTGCTGGGCTCATAATTTAGCTCCATAATCGCATTACCATAATGGTAAATTATCAGCACAGACAGATTTGTCACATTTACTTCCGATTAACCCAAAGCCCAATACAAACGTAACGTAACACAAATAGCTTTTAAGACATAATATTATATACACACTACGCTGAAGCGTTCTCGTTAGTTTGCCAAACATTGACATTGACACTAGCCCAGAACTTTCTATCAAATATTATTACTGGATTTGAGGACACTTAGCTGGGGAAATATTTGTTTTACTAATTATGTTGAGAGGTTCTAAAATTATCTGAAATCAATTCTAAGCAACAAATTAACCCACAAATTCCCCGCAACTTTTCTAATGAGGTTTTATAGTCGATAATATTAACTATCACAAAATATCCTATGAATTTTTAAAATAAAAAAAAGATCTATTATCACTATCGTCTATTGCCTCAAACAAAACAAATACTTCAGAAAATTCTGGACTATGTCGATATCCTTATAATTAAACTTCAGAGCTGCAGTTTACTAACACCGGAGCGGGCAATTGTACATTTAAAGAAAACTGAAATAATTACAATAAATAAATCCTGTTATTGTTATAAATATAAATGATAAATGGGACGAAGAACAAAGCACCGCATAATATTTGATTGCACAATGACTATATACCTTTATCTTCACACTTAAGAAAACATTCAAGGTTTTGGCCTTTTGAAACGTATGTAGATTATGTAGCAAGGTGAGTCAAATTGTCATAGCTACTCTCCTGTTACAAGGTATACTATTTTCGCCACTTCGGGCAACCAGTCCTGAGCACAAATTTCCATTCAAAATACACAGAAGAAACTGGTTGCCCCCGAAAGGGCAAAAACAGGTCAATGTCCCACCTTATGCAGCCATGATAATTTGAAACACCTTGGGTAGATTAATATTGAAAATATTAATCTTAAGTCTAAACCCAAAACGTAATATACAATACAAACTAATAATATATCTAGGTTACAGATTAATAAATTAATTGATATACTTTAATTGTAATATATTGCTGACTGTGAGATATCGAATAGTATGAACTTAATATCTGCTTTGTAATTTTGTCAGTGGACATCATAAACAACAACACAATACAACAATATTACATACGCACACTAATAACTTCACTTTCCATATTTGACCATTCACTTAACAAGCTATTTGTACAACTCGGGTAATTTCATTCCTTGTAAAATACATCACGAAAATGTGTATGCTATTAAACGACTTCACACACCAAATTAAAACATGAAACAAACTCAATAACTAAACTCACTATTTATTTAGTATTTAATATGTGGTAATCACGAAACGCGGTAATATTATTAGCATTAGGTATTTTGCTTCCGTACTACGTACGTATTATTAATGATCAAAAAATTACTATATATAATTATGTAGTTACATCATCTTTCAGCGTGCGTCAGTGGAAGTTACCTTACATATAGATATACTTTTCATATACCTACACATAATTTAATTGTACATCGTAACTTTAGTAGTAACCACTTAACAGCTAATTAATATACGTATATACTGAGTAATCTTTTCTATTTACATCTTACAGTTTTAATTTATTACTACTTACTACTATTTGTAACTTCGTCACTATAGGTAATTGAATCCGTATTCTCTCAGCTTACTCCTATCAATTTTACGTATTATTAAATTGTATGTAATGTGCATTGAACATTATCCATACGGTAGTTTCATAATCTGCCTACATTCCATTATCATTTAATGATTGCAAAACTATCCATTTTTGCTTCATGCATAAATCTATTTCAATTAGTATCAGTTACTTCGAAACAAAATCTGAGGTCAAACATACATGGTGCTAACCAACTAGTTAATTCACTATGACTACAAAAATACATTATTATACTAATTGTCCTACATCCTACAGAATTTTAGTTTCTTAATTCCAATTATTTAATTTTTTTCTCAAATCAAGGACTTCATTTGACTTAATTAAAATTAGCATATTTGGCTTACTTATTCTAATTTAATTGTAATATTTTGCCAGCAGTAATTAACAAAACTCAAATTATTAAATGACATTCCAATGCAATATACAAAAACTTAGCACAAGCAGTAATAGCTGCCAAATGACAAACTCAGTTTAACTATCCTAAATATTTATGAAACAAATTGTTTTTAGAAAATATACCCTAAAACTTAACAAAAGAGATTCCGCACACGGTTACGGGCAACTTAAAATTTTCAAATACTACTACAAAACAAGTATCTTTACACTCCTACTTACTCCTACCTAACGGCAAACATTAGTACAAGTATCAGAACTCAGTAATATAATTGCACGAATATTCTTCTAATTATTTCTACAAGAACTACAATACCTACACGAGAAAAACAATCTCCGGCATGGCAATTTATAGTCCACAGTCTTCGACAGGAAATAGGTTTATAATATAATACTATTAATAATAAAATTGTAATTTTACTTAATATTCACACGGTTAGCCATAATTTAGCGAATATTTTTAATAGTGCAAATTAGTAATAAATGGGCACCTACACATTGTCTTCTATTTCCTTACTTTCTTATTTACGCTTACAAATTAAAAATTTGAGTTAAGTACTTATATTCTTTTAATGTTGTAGCACTAGAAAATCTTGTCAAACACCTGTCATCTCTCATAGAGTTTAGGTCTCCCATCATTACCATTATTAAATAATTGTATTTAAAACAGTTTTGGAATAACGAATTACACAATATCCATTAATTTAAGGCTAACCGTATGCATATTACAAAATAGATGCACATTGTAATAAATGCTGTTAAATAAGGCAAAAAAACTTTAGTATATAATAACACGACTATATCTGACTTCACCTTTCCCACGTTTACTCTTGTTGGAAACACAGTACGAAATTTTTGTCCCAGCGCAATGCATTTAATTTGTTTTTAGTTTTGATTCGACCTCATCTAACGTTCAGTAAATTTCTCTTTTCCACCTATACGTTGACAAGTGAATTGATTTCATAATTTAGCCCATTGTATTATAAATGTTGCTGTGTACTGTAATGTTTTGTATTTTGAAGAGTCGAATGTGCGCAATTTGTTAGTTGTACGATACCAAATAATAAATAACTGGAAAACCAAAGTAATTTGTACTAAATACAATTACGTACACGTCCACTTATGAAAATCGAATGGTGTATTTCTATGCTACGAATCCACCTAAATATAAATAGCACGCAGCGTAGATGTAAAAACACAAACGCAAATGCAGGAATTTATCTGCACACATTTTATAGACTTTAATCCTTTCACTTAATATATTTGTCCTAGTTATATCTATTAAAACACGCAGTGTAGCTAATTTCTAAATTTAAAGATAATATAGCCATTACGTTCTGTAATCTGTAATATTTCATTAAGTATGGATTTAACTTTTAGATTTACCTACGTCACAATACTAATGTTTTAATAATAGTCCGAGCGCAGTCTATAAGACTATCAAACATACCGAAAATGAGTTTATATAATAGCATTTACGACAATTATATTATGTGTGCAAATCTAAGCAGTCAAACATAAGTAAATAACAGTGGGAGTTAGGTTGTATGGATATTTTACAAACTGACATCGTAAGATGGATACACTAATTACATATATTATAGTGAATTTGCAATTATTATCTATTAAGGTATGTATGCTATAAACATAATATTTTAAATATCTATCTGTAGAGTTACAATATCTAACATTAGCGATTAACCCCAAAGAATCACAGTACAGAAACTTTGATTGCGATATGAACCATAACAACACTGCACATCATTAACTTTTCTTTGGTAAAAGCTTCCTTCATAACAAATACAATCAGTTTGTTTGGCCATCCTGGCCGATAAACACACAACAAAGTATTCTACCTGGATTCTGAGGTTTAATTGGTCACTAGAAACATCTCTTTCGTAATATTTAATATATCTACTTAATATAAATAAGTTTAGAAATACCTTAGTGCATGTTATGCATGTATTTTAGGTTCATCTTTGTTCACTAATAAATATATTAGACAAGAAATATCAAATGAGTACCTCTGCATTGTTCATTGCACAACAATAGAGAAGGAGCTTGATGCAAGGGTAGAGGAACTGCTGTGGCTTGAGTCAGTTTTACTTGAGTCTTGAACATTTTGCAGTTTACACCATAACTCGTCGTGGTCTATGTTACCACATGAAAAACGATTTTTGTTCCATGAACTGCTGCCCGGCGGATCGGAAGTTTTTTGATGTTTGCTACGATTACGACAGCTTCTCATTTTTAATAGGACCGAGTCAGAAATTGGCTCGGGGGGACTGTCAGGTACTTGGTTATGTATTTGAAGCCAGTCTCGATATCCAATTATTCCTGGACAACTGTGAACCCGGTAGAGTCCATCACCCTGCCGTTCACAACATGTTAGCTCTCTGCCTGATAATAAGTTAAACCAATGATGTCCAAAATTTAAATTACTACTACTACTAGAAGAGCTTCCTCTGCTTCTTAAGTCACTCTCTTTTTCCTGACTTTCTCGGTATTCTTTAATTTCTGATGACTGTTTCCTTGATTCTTCTTCACATTCCCCACACAAATCCCCTCCGCTACTACCTGTACCACATACAAAAACAGTTCATTAGATTAATTATAATTAGTTTATCAACATTTATATATTGTCACAATAACTAGGTAGTTAGTTTTTATCATTTTAATTAATACCTGAGTCATTTGTCCTCATTAAAGTATGCATTCAGAAAATGTAAAACCATTTAATATTATACCTGCTTAACTAAATGAATGTATGACATAACATAATATTAATTATTATAACTTACGTAGGTACTCAAACTTCCGAGTTCCAACCCTAATGGTTTAATTTTAATTATAATTTGCCTAAATAGGTAGGTACTACATATTATTTATTACGAGGAAACATTTGTCATTGTCACTATAAATGGACGTTACCTAACTAACGAATGATTGGCTGTCATGTGGTAACTATCTAATTTTACATATTTACAATAATATCTTGAGTTTGCTTAATGTTATAACAGTACACTCATCTTAAAGAGATTTAATTTCGTTGCTGATTGTTTTATGTATTTAGGAAAGAAAGCATGTACGAAAGTGATTTATAAAATTCCAACTGTAATAAATGATAAAAATCGTTGTTGGCTATTTCGAAAACACATAGTGTGACACCCGTAAAATTAAACGACAGTTACTTTTCAGCATTAGTTAGTTAGTAGTAATATATAAAACAGTGGTAGTCACTGCATAACATAGGTTAGTTTCATTTTAAATAATACAATACTGTACGTTTAGTGCAAGAATACTTCTAATTATTCTATCAAATACGTTAAACCACAAAATTAAAGTTGATAGCTATTGGTTACTAATAATGATGGGATATGCAAATAGACGGACCCGGTGTGCGAGAAGATTGGCCGTCAGAATTCGACTTATCGACCAAATCTTCAGAGAGACTCCAACGTTTAGGGCGATTGTTCTCGCCATCTCCCCAGTTAGTAGATGACGAGGAACCACCTCCAGCATAGCTTCTTCGTTTCTCCAAATTCGTTAAAGGTTGACCAGAATTCATGAAAAGGCTTTCCGGGTATTTGCGCTTTTCAGGGGATTTCGCCTCGGCAATACTCGGTATAGCTGGTACTTCCACTGTTGATGAGAAACACGATGACCCTACACCATCGTCCGTCGACGACCAATGACCACTGTCAGAAGACCACAACTGAAAAATGTATAAATGTTATTTGATTACTAATTGACCCTATGACGAATAAAAGAAAGGAACATGTATTAGTAATTATGTTATGAACCTGAAGTTGCCTTGATGGCTTGGGGGACCTAGAATAGAGACTGTAAGTATCTGAGAAAACCCCGTCATCTTGACCACTTCCAGATTCATTCATCTCCCATGACCCAGACGCTAAGAGATCATGATCAGAAATTTCCGAGCCAATACCACTAGTACTAACAGAATCTGAGCGCATGAAGTTTCTACTATATCCCATAGGACTGTTCAATAATCCAGATTGAACGCTTTGATCTCCAATACTCGAAGCAGTAGAACTTGCTTTAAGGGCTCCAAGATCAATTTGTGGGGATTCTGCAGAGTCACTTCCCCTCCTTCGATTATTTTCTCCTTCCACAACGATTTTATGCACTCGACATTTCCTCGCGTTCCCATAATTTGCTCCTTCATCCAGGAAAGGTGAATCACCCGAACTAGAACTACCTGGTTCAGATTGATGTTGGTACTGTTCAAGGGAAGACTTTCTACTTTTGAAGGCTTTAGCAAAAGATATTGAAACTGATTGTCTAGTCACAGATTTTGTTACGGACTCCCACTGGCCAATCTCTTCTTCCTGAATCGATGTGACATTCTGCTCTTTTACCAGGCGTGTGGGTCTCGGCAAACTGAAGCCCACCCCAAGGCCCAAGTGCACCCCACTTGTTGGCGAACCTACACTGCAACTCCCAGTACGATTCTCCTTCCCTTGCGGTTTATCAAACTGCAGTCTAGCCATGGCTGTCGTAGGAGAAGCATCTTTAGGACTCGAAAGACTAGGTGATCCACTATAGGGGCAAAGTCGAAGAGATAGATTAAGTCTTTTCCCACAAGTCTTTCCAGTTGTGGGGGGTGGAGACAACATGGGTTGTGGTCCAAGCAAAAAATCAGAAGTTTGTGAGGTAGAATATGGTGAGACCGTCTGCGAGAGAAGCTTCTTTTCTAAAATTTTCTCAGAGATCAATTGCTTTTCGTATTCTAGGAGCTGGCCAAGAAAATTAAAATTCGGAGAGATAGAAGCCCGTTTCGCTTTTACGTAGCGGTAAGCATCTTCACAATTCATTTGCAAATGACGCATTACATACGCTATGGCCACAGTTGGAGACCTGGATATACCAGCCAAACAATGAACTAGCACACATTCATTCGACTCCCGAACTTTCTCTGAAATAGTATATTCAAGGTGTTAGTGTTAAAATTTCATAGATATCATCAGGAATTTGGCAATTTTACATAGTTCATGTGATAAGATAGATATAGTTTTAAACGAGGACACATATTTTTAGAATTTAATTACACATCGTAAATAATTTAGGCACGTACCCACAAACTGGAAAGTCTGACTGAAGAAGGGCACTAACTTTTCATTGTGACTGTCATTAACGGGAACCCGCATGAAATGGCCGTCCGAAATAAAGTCAGGCTTAGCACATTTATTACTCACGTTCAACTCATACGTGATATTATGATTCTGTTGGTAAATAAAACCAATTGCGTAAACTTTAACAACGTCCTCACGAAATATTTATCCTTTCTCTCCCTCTCCTTAAATTGAGCATTACAACACCCACACGGCTATGACTGCCAAACGTGGATAAGATGTACATACACATATTTATATGTAAACATGTATTAAGCACATATTTATCCAAGTTTTACTAACATATGGAGACTACTACTACTCGAAAAAGCATAGATAATGCAGATGCACCGCACTTATTGGTGCACAAACAGTTAGCCCAGAGTCTGTGTGTAGGCCAATTTTATATCTTTTGTTTGGTAATGATCAAGTTAGGTATCTTACTTGTAGCAACTCTTTGTTGTTGGCATCTTCCTCAGAGCCTAAGTATAAAAATGGGAGAATCCGCGTGGGCCCTGAACTCGTTGTGGGTAAACAAGGTTGAGAAAAAGCACTTAGCCCAGGATATTTCCATACTTTATTTTCACACAAATCAGGATAGTGAGAATGAAAATCGTCAAAGCCACCTACGATTATAACAACATTCAATTATTAGGCATAACTATGATATATGTACATATAAGATCGTGATAGTAAGTAATAGTACTGTTTGCACTTTTATTTTTCAACTGAATGAAAGATGCAACTGCGAACACTACTTTAATCCAAAGGAGCAACTGAAACCGTTTGCATTTTATCAAATTTTCTGATGGGACATCACCTTAAAAATACAACACCATTCTGGCAACTCCCACATTAAAAAGGGAAAACATACCCTAAATATGCAAAGTATCTTTTAATCATCGATCTTTTATTGTCGGCTTCATTCAACTTACATTTGCCACATTGGTATATCTAGTTTTAATTATTGAAATAAAGTTATTAAATAAGCAAATGTTACTTGGAAACATGTTCATTCAGAAAGAAATTGTAGTTTGGCAAAATATAAGAATTACTTTAGCCACTATTTTATTATTAAATATTTATTAATAAAAAATTCTAAACTTCTACCTACACCTACATTTAGTTTTCATTGAAAAGTAATATATTTTAATTCAAAATTGCCATTTTGGAAAAAATTTATTTGCGAAACTACCATGTGGGACATGCCCCTCTCACAGATGACATTTTGGTGCTGCCTTTGTGGTTTGTGGGGTATTACCCTCGTTGGTTTTCATACTTGGCATGATAGCACAAATATATATAACAGCCTGACATATTTATACTCCTTCTTGACTTTTGAAATAATAAATCATTGAATGTATAAGCGTAGAAGTAAAATGACTAATACGATGCATAACATGAATGTAAGCAAAATATGTACATACCTGATAGCAAATGGACTTTCTCAAACACCAACACGAGTTTCTTAAGGAGAACGTAAATGAAGCTGTCAGTTGAGACTTCATCAGCTGTAGTAGAGTGTTGGTCGTACACTACTACATCAGAAGTTTCCTCTATCTCAATCCGACAATGAAATAGCAAATCCTTCAATGATATCTGAGGTAGAAAATAAATAAATGTATTAGTTGATCTTCATGACCATAATAAAGCTACATTTTTATAGGAGCAGAGCAAGTAGACAACAACCACCTTGTAAAAATTCTGCACATACCTGTGCAATTACATCACGCATATAACTGTCAACATTATTGCATCATGCTTTCTCTTCTGTTTAATTATATATTCTATTGCACTTTTGAGCTTTTGTGTTTAAGTTTGAGTCATCACTGCTTTCAAGTAAGTGGGCTGATTTTAAGTTACCTTATTAATAAAATAAACAACACAACCCAAACGCAAAGTTCCTATTGTTTGTGTTGACATAAACTTTTATGACAGTTTTGCATGTGCTCTTATTTTAATGTTTTGGCCTCTTACATTACCAAGGTTGACAATATTTAGAATGAAACTACATACCTACATTAAAATTAGGAGTGAATGCGACAAAACTAATTGCTATTTATTTATACATATAAGTAAATAAAATGTAAAAGATAACAAACTCACTTTTTCCTGCTGCAGACGCCGCTTAATTAACTTTGAACAGCATATGTTCACAGCTCCAACAATATGATTTTCATTAAACTCTAAAAATGATCTACAGTCGATAAGTTTCACCTAAAATACAAGAAGGTTAAATCAAATAAAAGTTTTTGTAGCTTCTTAGAACTATGAGCAATTCAGTATAATTTACAATATTACAAACCTTCCGCAACTGATCGGACAGAACACTTTTTAATTGCAAAGGACTGAGGTTACAAATTTGAGAATACATCAAAGCCATTCCTTTGAGAAATTATTGTCTTGATGGTGCAGGAATAACAAGGCAATGTGGATCGAAAGGCGTATCTAAATCAAGTTCATCGTAGATGGAACTTGGAAAATTCCAATTAGGTGGTAGCCTAAAGACTTCGATGAATTGAGTTAGTGATGGGCCCGATTTGTTTTGTTGTTATGAAAAATCTGACGGATTCTGTGGAATTGTGTTTGGACTCCTGACAAAGTAATGATGAAAGAGTTGTGAAGAATGTTGGCAGACGTGGCGGGGAATTATTAATTGAAGTATTCATTTTCATGTTTTGATTTAATATTGCAAAATATTGCAAAACTTCTTAATATGAAGGTCGGATCAGCCATTCTAGAAATAAACAATGGTATTACATGCAGTAAAATAATAAAAATTCTATTACACTTTTTATATAGAGTAAGTGTACAATAAACCTACAATATGTACACAAACACAGTTTTAGTCTAATATTATACTATTAATGTTTTCAATGTCATGCTGTAAAATAATCTATTCTAACGATACGTATCTTTAGCACGTGGCAACTTTCAACAACATTCCTTCAGAAATTAAAAAACATAATTGTAAATATAGAATAAGTAACAGAAATATTATATCTTGTCAGACATTTTGCGTTGCGTAGCTCCTTATTATTTTGAAAAAGTGCAATTATCTAAAACCTCGTTTTAATTACAGTAATACAAACAAGCACAATAGCTAAAGGCAGCTTTACATAACGTTGACAGATGGTTTATTATAACATGGCTACATTAAGCATCTGAAATTGGAATTTATTTTATTCTTTTACGAGAAAGAAACTTTGGTAATAATAATCATTTTCAATCTCGACTAGAAATATAATGTTCGTTAAATCTTTTCCAAAAAATAGCTAATTATTTACGTTATTTAGATAACTATGGTTGAAGGTTAACAAATGAGTATAATCCAATTTATAACTATAAACAAATAAACAAATTAGCGTCGCATCGAGTTTATTATAGAACATGATGTCGATGTCAAATACTAACAAGTCATTAAACATTTCTATTACTTTGGTACTTATTTCTCCACTATTATGCTATTCTATTCATTTGCATCTGTTATATAATTTTTATATAATTTACGTTTGTATCAATAATAGCAAATTAAATTCGTACTTACCGTTGTTATTATAATATTCAGTTCTTCGTCAATTTTCACTTTTAAAGCAAACAGCAACACTAAATGTTCTCAGTGATTCTCCAACAGACTTATTACATGTTGACGCAAGAACTCAGAGGAAGTTTATCGAACCACTGTTGAGCCTTGAGACTTATTTACATGACGAGGGATCAATTTTACAGCTGCTAATCCAAAATCGAAAAAGCATGGGGTGCAAGGACCTAAATATTAATATAAAATAGGCGAACTTAAGTTATAATAACCTTAAACCTTATATTGATAACTATTAAAGAATGTTTTATCGCTCCTTATATAATATTGTCATTCTTCTGTCCGAATTCATTTAGAATCAAAATTATAGTAAGTTTGGAGTACGCCGGGAATGGAAGAATGTGCATAGTGAAGATTCAGTATTATATAGTCAGGTACACCTTTCCTGTCTCCCACTACCATTTTTTGGAGCTAATCACACTCATTTTGCATTACCTTTCTCCGTAATAAGTTGTCAATAGGTACTCTAACAGTATGTAACTATACCTACCTAGATTTTATGCAAATGCGAGCTAACATGTATAATATAATAGATAAACATTATTTAAAGCAAAGAACTTGAACAACTAGGTAAATATGCTACCAAAAATGAACCATCATAGGAAGTTCACCCAGTCGGCATACATTCTACAAACTGTAAGGAGAACGACCTATTTAAATTAGGACAATAAA
Organism: Tomocerus mixtus; assembly: GCA_034694165.1. Lineage (NCBI taxonomy): Eukaryota > Metazoa > Arthropoda > Collembola > Entomobryomorpha > Tomoceridae > Tomocerus > Tomocerus mixtus. Next base: position 128,673 of record JAQFYC010000006.1, on the reverse strand, counting down.
CTTTGTACGACATATGTATAAACACTGGTTATATAGGAAATACTCTCAAACTTTTCAGTATCAATCAATTACCGACTATACCATTTTAAATCCTGTAAGTAATTTAATGAATGTTAAATTACACTGCAGAAAACGACTATTGTGAAATAAGTAGCAACTAATTTATGTTAGTTCCTGGTCCTTGTTACCTGGAACAGAATACTAATTCTTGTTGAAAAGCTATTTAATAACTACCCACGCCACGCTCCGTTCCTATCTACCTACTTCTACCGCGACCGTCCCAATAAACATTTTCTCACAGTATAATTAAGAATAATGACAAAGATTTTTATCAACTTACTTACCGTTTATTAGTTCCATGATAGCAGATCCATTACATTAAGTAGCTCCTATCGAATCACATTGAACGATAAATTGCTTTCTATATGTCCATAATTAGATATCCAATTTCAAAGTCAACAATGTATTGAAACTATGAAACGATGAAACCACAGCTGGCAAAATCCTAGAACAAATACAGATAGTTTTGAGATTATTTAATTTTTAGCCACCAAACAGGATATTATGGATGCGACGTCTTTGTCGAAAATTAACACCCATTACCTAACCCGTTATTAGGGTTTACACTTTACACTAGCTAAACGATAGCCAATTCTATCAACTTGTCCTTTACGCCCGAACAGGCTCTTTATCTTATCAAATTACGGTTTCAAACTAATATCTTGGAAATCTATAAAATCTATCATTAATAGAATGCAAAGGTTATTCAAAATTGCAGATTTGTCAAAAGACTTCTTAACGCCGACAGGTCAATGACAAGGATTCTTCCACCATACCACTAATCAATTGTCAATACTTTACAAAACCAAGTAAGTGGATTAACAAACATCAATTAAATTAAAATAGACCAGGAAATCTAACCTGTGCCTAACCCAATTAGTTGCATCAATAAAATGTGTTATTATAATACGCAACACTAACTCTTACACCTGATTATTAAGCATGTCTATCATTTGCAATTATAAATCACAAATTTTGAATCATTGCATGATACAATTTATAATTACATATATTATTGTATTATAATTCAATTCGGCATTCATCTGAGAACCAACCCCCTAATTAATTAAATCGCACTTACAAATACAATTACAAATAGTACAATTAACATGTTGAGTGATAGTCAATAGTGCATAATATGACTTGAGGACACATCAAAACAATGTTACATTATTGGTTTGTTGATGTACAAACCAGTACAACATACTATACTGATAATTGACAATAATATCAGAAACCCAAAAAAGTGTGTTGTGCTTTGTGCACAAGTTCTAGTTTTACTTACGACCAAACAATTATCAGTATAATTACCTTAATTAGTTCTTCATTTGTCTATGACCAATTATATGACCTATTACTACATAAAGTATTACATACACCTACTAGTAGTGACTAGGACTAGGATAATTTAAAAGGGCATAATTAGTAGAAGGGATAAAATAATTTTCAATACCAAATACCAATACCAAATCCCTGAAGCAAGTTTTTCCAACATTTTTTCGAACATCGATAATCGAAGGTATAAGTATTAAGAACAATTGTAATTGTAATAATATTAAAAAATGAGGAAACTTACAGCTGAAGTAAACACGGAAGCTTTTCCAGGTATCACATCCACAATCGGAATCTTGGAGAAAGTAGTGGATCGCCTTTCCAAAACCACATGGATTAAAAAGTTTTCGTCCGTTACCACATTTGGCAAATTCCCATGATGATAAATTCTCTGATGTCCGGCAGTCTGTCTCCTTTGACTAAATTCACTAATTTTACAGATATTTATGGGTTCATCCTTTAGCAAAGTAATTTGTAAATATTTCCTACAAATGACAAACAAAATCTTCTATTGCAGAATTACAACAGCTAGTAAAAACTAACAAATTATAATGATATTCAATAGTATTCCTATTGCACACGCACTGCACTACTATCTTTATTGTGGGTAGGTAATCCTGTAGAAGTACGGACGACTGCGACTGCGACTGATGTACCACACACTGAAACTGAACTGACTGACTGTGTTCTATAATAATACTATGTTACGTATTAGCAGGAGATATACTGCTACTAATCTACATACATGTATGTATGTATACATATAATATCTTTTATGTTAGTAGTATTTATAATGTACTGTGCTGTGCTGTGCTGTGTGTGTACCACACGACGACACCACCAAAAAGTTGGGCTATATATAAAATGTATATAGGTATGCAATTTATATGAAGAATGTCCCACAGTATTAGGATTAGGACATTACATACAAGCAAAATATAGCTGCACTGCACTTTTGAGATCACCCGACCCGACACCCGACTAGTACCCGACTGTAGAAATATCGGCAAGCCAAGCCACTGTTACTGAAATGTCTCAAATCCGTCTCATATCTCATTTGACAATGATTGGGAGTTTATCGTGACGATGACGAAGGAGTACTAGCCACTATACATCGTATAAATACTAACTATAAACTACCTACTATGCTGACATCACACTTTGTACCGTGTGACTTAAAAAGTGATGATGATGTGCAAATGTGCAATACAATCTTTCTTTTAGCATTATTGTAATCTAATATTGGTACCCGTCAGTATTATTTGTTTTGCAGAACAAGAAGAGCAGACGAGTACAGAAGAATAGTTAAATTTAACTACCGTATTACAGAAGAGCTATTAAAAGTTAAGAGATGATTAGAAAAATCTGTAGCATGCAAAAAATGCTTCTACGAGACACACAGATATCCTGTTTTCTTTTAAACGAAGTTACACAAAAGAAACCTTAAACTTTGAACCCTTCAATTAGTCATATTCCCGATGAGTTGTATGTAAATCCAGCAAGTCTCTACTTAAAACCGAAAAGGCATGTTGTTAAAATATTCAATCAAAGTAGGTGCTGAACTGTGCTAATTTAATATTGGGTCTCTCATTGCAGAAGACAAAAATGGAATTATATTTACTTTGTCGCTGGTTTTGAACCCTTAATTGAGTTTGAAATTTTCAAGGAAAATGTAATGTTTAGGTTGATTGAAGTATGGAAGTGCACTATGTATGCTTACTTCCTAGGAAGTTGTGAAGTATCCACATTGCCAATATATCCTGTAACAGTGCTTTGTAAATTAAACTAAATCCATGCATGTTATGTCGTACATATTCCCTCGTCTAGTTAATCTAATCATATGCAGATAAAAATTGCATCGCAATCAGTTTCGAATGATTCATCATTCCCTGCTAACACCCTGATCATTCTTCATCCTTTACATTACACAAAAATATTTGCAGGATAAATATTATTCAGTAAGTAGCTATGTAATACAAATATTAATTAAAAATGTAAAGTAATGAATTGCAGGCAGAGCTTGAACGAATGTGTACTGGAAATGTCGTCAGCACTAAACTTGCATAATTTGCAAGTTGCACTATTCCGGTGCAGGCAGAGCAGAGGCAGAGTAGGATATAGGACGACAAAAAAATATAGCAAGATAAATAAATCCAATCCAACTTTATGGTTTACTACGTTATAAGTTTATAAGAAGTAGTAGTTACTCAAAGATGGATACTTTGCATGATTGCTATATAATGTTACGCAGACTTCTATTTTCTATTTATACGACAAAGCGCACTTTTTACAAGCCAAATACACTATTTGCCTCTTGCACTTAACTTTACGCACATAATGCTTCATATTCATATTATGGCAAATACATGTGTAGTGTAGTGCAAGTGTAAGGTTTCAGTTCAGTTCAGTAGTAGTGTAATAGTATCGGGTATTTAGTTGCTAAAATCGTTGAGATTACAGATAAGAGATAGGATCATGCAAAATGCAAGCTACATCAGCGCATCTCCGAAATTAAAAATAATGCAAAATGCTGATGTTTTCATGCCATTTTTGTAAAAGTATATATTGATGAACGGAGCTACCAAATTTATCGTTTAGAGGTGTAGTACAAAACTTGCTTCTACGCTATAAAATTATTTTTTAAACAATACATTTCGACGCAATTCCTCTTGTCGCCTTATTTTTTGTTTGTGGCTAAATTGTGATGATGTGAGTTAGTGTGAGAGTGATGTGATGAGCATGCAAAAACCCAATATATAGATGTGTAAATGCAAAGCACACAATTTTAGTCAATCTGCAATTACATAGGATGTAAGTAATACACAGAACAAGTAGGAGCGAAGGCATATTAGCAAAAACACACACAGCAGAGTGAGTGCAGGGTAAACTAAATTGGACACATCCTGTACATGATACTGTTGGCTATGTTTTCAGCGGTCGGAGCCGGTAACAATAACATGCATTATGAGTGTGCATGACCGCCACCGCCGAATAAACCCATATCTGCCGTACAGGTAACAAAAATACTCAGTTGACCTTTTGGGATCAAATAAAACCTCAATTTATTCTAAAGGTCATCTATTTATAAATGTATAGTAAAATGATAATTTCCAATGTTTTCATAAACTAAATAGTACTTAAGTGTCACAGTCTTAGTAAAGTAGTAAGAATATTTAATGACTTTCGAATAAAAGGGAGCTTATTAAACATGTGGGAGTTTTAGCGAAATGTGGAAGGACTACATGCAAGGTTTAGACTATTTTAGACATAAATACTATATCCCTATTCAGCTGTATGTAATATATAAACGTTTAAAAATTAGATTAGATTAGGTAGTGTTGATAGCTTAAATTGACCTTTTAGTCTAGCAGACTCATGCAGAAATTTTGTATTGGGAATAATTTGGATAAAAATATCAACGTCAATTTAAATATCTTGGTAAATCTTGCATTGGTTTACCTTCAAAATAAAACCATAAATGCGCAAAATACTCAATTACGAAATCGTGTGTTTTCAGGTGGACAATGACAGATGTAGAAGTTCAAATATTAAAACCTCATTCACAGGTGCATAAGAAGATAGTCAATTCAAATGAGTTTATTGCTCACAAGCAATTCACTGCAATAGTAATTAATATATTTAAATAATGCTTCAGTAAAATGTGCAAAACTGATTATGTGAGTTGTTAATACTAATATATAGAGCGAAAGGCGGTTCATTTATTCAGCAGACTGGTTCCTGTCTCTACTACAATGTGTTTACTAAGTAGGTCAATAGAGAATACCCTATGGCTATCATTATGCACTACACGTCATTTTCCAAGAGTCGCATTGGTTGGTAAATTCATCGACGAGTTGGATGACTCATCCTGCTCCATAATGTACAATAGCCTCAAAATAATTCCTTGACGCAGGGTGTCCTCATAAATAATTTACGCATCTTATTTTACTTCAAGGAGAAAGCAGCAATTCCGATACAGTATTCTTATGTGCTAGTAAAAACTTCTCTGCTGTTTCTGTTCTCTGCTTGCTCCTTGTATATAAACATGGAACACAATACCCCAAGTATTATTTGCCGGTTGCTTGCAGATTGCAGCAGACTTCCAGAATGAAGGAAAACTCTGTCATATACAACAGATCATATCAATGCTCGAGGACTAAAACCGAAGCGTGCAAACTTTTTCGCTTTAATAGTGTATATAGAGCATTGCATATTTTCTATATCTATTTTTCTACACATCTCCAAATTCTCAATTTCTAATTGACATTTTGGTTGTGCCTTTAGCTCTCATCGCAATAAAAGAGATTTTGAAATAACTTATCGTTAGTAACGCAGATGAAATAATATATGCTCTCTTGGAATCTTGGATAGAAAAAATAAATAAATCAAATACTAACAATTGTATACTACAATTATATTATATAATATTTGTGCATCCAAATTTAAATCATAATTTATTAAAATGCAATGTGCTATATAACACTTCCTGTAGCATTATTATTATTATATAACATTACATAAAAGCAAAATATTGCTGCTGCTACTACTGCATTGTACTTTTGAGATCACCCGATCCGTACCCGACTATAGAAATATCGGCAAGCCAAGCCACTGTTACTGAAATGTCTCAAATCCGTCTCATATCTCATTTAACAATGATTGGGAATTTATCCTGACGATGACGAAGGACTACTAGACATCGTATCAATACTAACTAAACTACTAACTATGCTGACATCACACTTTGTACCGTGTGAATTAAAAAGTGATGCTGATGTACAAACGTGCAATACAATGTTTCTTTTAGCATTATATAATTTATATTGGTACCCGTCAGCTTATTATTTATTTTGCAGAACAAGAAGAGCAGACGAGTACAGAACAATAGTTAAATTTAACTACCGTATTGCAGAAGGGCTATTAAAAGTAAAGAGAGATGATTAGAAAAATCTTTAGCATGCAAAAAATGCTTCTACACGACACAGAGATATCCTATTTTCTTTTAAATGAATTTACACGAAAGAAACCTTAAACTTTGAACCCTTCAATGAGTCATGTATTATGCTAAGTTGTACTTTTACACAAATACACATATACTACAATATTCACTTTAACTAGTAAACTTATTTCTGGTATTTCTTAAATTACCTAGAGATTAAATTCTGCCCAATTCTTTTAAATTGACAGAGGAATAAAAATGCTAATGATTTCCTGAGTTGCATCTAATTAATATTAATATCGATTTCAATGTGGATGATATAAAGTTATACTGACAGCTTCAATACAGTAAAATATCCTTTATTAAAGTGAAATGATCTTTTGCATGGATAGAGAATCCGCCACCACAAAAGACTAATTGCGTCATCAAACCATGATTAAATTGATAGATTAATTGTTTCATCAAAGATTCATTTTTCTTATCACCAAATTATTTGTGTGATTAAGGCTGTATAAATGAGAAAGAAACGAATAATACCAATTACTCTTAGATGTGCACCAATAATGCTTCTTGATATTATAGATAAGTAGGTAAGTAGGGAGAATACTCACCGAGGTAATCATTAAACATCATCCAATAGTAATAAAAAACAAACATGATACTATGCATATTATGATAGATAAGGAAATTAGGAGACTAATGACATGACGCACATAAATGCAGGTAAAAGGAAGAAAGAGTGAAACGGTTTGTCGTTTTAATTTTCATTTTAAGCAGCCTTAGAGAACAAGCTGCACATATGCACAATGGCCATATGACCTCCAATTTGATATACAATTCTGATTCCGATATGGAAGAAAATTAATTTGAAAAGGAAACTGTTGAAGGAATAAGTAAATCATTAGAGTTTAAGTTGTCATTTGTTATGGTTTTGGTACGTTTCGTTTCTTTCTTCATAAATGATTCGCACAAATAATTTGGTGATTAGAAAATTTTTTTGTTGTGACGCAATGAGTCAATAATTTTTATATTGATTTGGTGATCAAATTAGTAAATCCATAGAGAAATGTGAGAACAAAGATATTTTGTCGATTTGTTGTCTTTGTTGTATGAGTATGACTGTCCACAATTCCCTGGTGGAATGTGGGAGTCCACTAAAAACGTAATAACTTTTTAACGGTTCAATCATTTTGAATTCTAAGTCAGTAGTCATCACATAAGAGATGTGTGTGTGTTTCACAGTGCTCCAAGACATTCAACTAAAAACGTTATTAACGCTTTTGCGACTCTTTTTGGTTCCTTTTTGGACCGGTAAACAAATGGGTCTCACAGTTACCTTAATTCCGTTTACCAAATTAATTACAACCGTTTCACAATGGTTTATTGGAGTCATGTTTAGCTTTGTAACAAACTAGAACATATATTATATTATGTGATGGCGGTAGGTAAATAAATAGTAACAAACCATCTTTGTTTTCTTGTCGCAAAAATATATTGCCATCATCTCTAAAGGTTCATACAAGAATAACATAAATATAGCATCCAAATACTGTCCCAATAAAGTTTATTTGCTTGGCTCTTCATTCGAAAGTTTGTTCTCGTATCAATTCCAGAGAATCTGCTGGATACCAAAGTTAAGTACTTAAGTACTGTTTACTAACTTGACAAAGATTCGACCCTATACTGCTCAAGTATTTATAAACAGTAACCGGACCTGCTGTCTATTTATACTATATTATAGATTTTTCAAGCAAGCAAGCAGTTCAATACAATAATTATCTACCTATGCACAGTCTTTCTATATTCCTGTCAATTATTTTATGTAGCGTGCTATCATATTTTTTTAAATTCGAGATTTCCAGTGTATGTATTGGTACCAAAATATAGGAACACCAATAGCATTCTAAAAGACTTGCTTTTAATTAGGGGTGACCAGTTTCTAAGACGCATTATTTAATGAGTATTTGTTGTAGAAAATACTAATACTGTAGTTGTAGTTTCCGCCAGAATGACATATAAGATGAGAATTACTTTTACCTATACACACAATTATCACTTGAATAGTGTTATGATATTTATGAAAACATCATATTGTGGAACCTAAAACTACGGGAAAGTTTTTGGTAGCCCATGAAAGGCGAAACAGATCAGTACAATGGTGAAAACTTTCTATATACTACTCTCCATTGTCTCCATGCATTTAATTAGGCATTAGTTCGTATCGTAGTATGCATCTGTAAAATACGCTCAAAATGTGAACTTATTTAAAAAAAGACTTGACATTCATTTCAACTGGCCGCAACCAAAATCATACTATCCAAACCTCAGCACATGAACAGATTGAGTTTACAAAAATGTCTAGTGATTAGGTAGTTAAGAATTGGCGAAAGCTAATTTTGCTCTCTTTCAACACTATACTATACTATCTGGTCGTTAATTTTGGGAATTTAGTTTACCTAGTACTTACCTACCCCATTAATATATATATGCTGAAAATGTATTTACAATTAATCAGAATGTCCAGTTAATGCGCAATTGGCTCTACACAAATATTTCTAAATAAATGAATACTAAATATAAAATAATAACTACTACGTATAAATGCTTAACATTCCTTGCCTCTTTTACAAATGATATTCAGCCAGAATTTTTATGTAGTGTCTTATTTATGACATCGAAAACGGAACTATATACGTCTGAATTAAGCTTAAAGACAATAAGAATAAAATGCTAGGAGAACAAAGAAAAATTGCAAAGAAATTTTCACTGCGGGGGAGTGATATTCTTTCAAAGATATGGATATTAGTAAATAAGTATCGATGAAGGATGCTACACTTCACCGAGAAAGTGTGACGCATAAGAATAAATAAATGTAAATGTAGCTTAATATTGCATGAATGCCACAATATTTCTCAACAAGGAATTTTTGACAAATGTTGAGCGATTCTTTGGTTAAATAATTGTTTTTAATTTTATTTAATATGTGTCTACCAGAATATGATTCACTATGTGAGGTTAAAATTAAAATATCATATCATAGTGTGTTTAACATAATTGGGCTTTAGATTTTTTACAAACATCTCACCTTAAATACCTGCTAGACATTTGTATTGCGAGTTGTAAGTTGTACTTTATTTATGAACATAATATATTGCTAGTAACTAGTAAAACACTATTAACTGGAATACATTCTTCATCATTAAAAGCTTTAATTTTATTGTGTATTTCACTAACAAGACTTGTCCACCTATAGATTAAAATACGAATTAGGTGCCCAATCCAGCTATCACCATCGTATTGATGCAGAGTTCATAGTTAATGGGTCGTATGCTGGTATGTGGCGTTGTAGGCTACCTGCACAATTATTTACATCGTCTAGTAAATCTATAATATGTGTAATATTATATTTTATCTGCATTATGTAAATTTTATTACTTTATTTGGAATATTTTTAAATCTAAAAAAGCATTCAACAATTGGCACATAACTAAACAATTATTTAAACACTTAATACCTATTAAGTTGTTCATTGTCGGTCGTAAATATTGTAGTGGTAGAGTGGGCAGAGCGACAAATTAGGCTAACCGGAAATAAATGTATATTATCCTATTTTATAGATACTATACTTGCCGATTGAAAAATGTATCCAAGTATTACATAACTGAACAATAAACGGCTACAACTGCTTAATTAGTTTGTGATGTAACCATTTCGAAATGAATATCATTTCCTCGATTCTGAATTCATGGCCTCACATTTTACAATATGGCGGACCTCATTCTGAAAAGAGGAAATTTTCATGGTGTTACCTCAATATACATAAATTCCATATTACAATTTGTAAGCAAAAAATATTGTTTTGATGTTCTTACTTGTATCAATCTCTGAATTCTTACAATAGTATCCATTGGAATTTTGCAGTTTTCAGAAATTTGGAAATCTGGATCTGATGAGCTGACTGACACAAGTCCGCTAGTTCGCTTTCCCCAACTTGGAGAGAAGTTAACTTGAGCTTCCACAAATATGGAGCAAACAAGGACCCCGACAAGAAAAACGGCTAAAGTTGCTGAACGCATCTGAAATATTGTAAAATTTGATATTAAATAGCTAAATAACTCAAAAATAAATACTTGGAGTAAAACTTTCTACGCTTTCACTTACTTTAACGTATTTTATCTGGCTTTCACTTTGGGAATGAAATTATAGAGACTTATTGTGTTTGGAGTTTAATATTTCTAATGCGTCCCAATAAAAGCTAGAGAATACTGAGGAAGTGAGTGGATGATGGCTCCTTTTATATCCGAAACAAGTAATCCATTTAATCGAAATTTGGAGTTAGAATGTCAAGACTCGACTTGGACGACGGAGTAAAATAGATTGCACGCATTTAAAAGCACTGACCCATCCGTGATTTATAGACCCATCATCATCATCCGTCACTTGAAATGATGAGTGCCTATGAAAAGCTCACTTGTTCATTGTTTACTTTTGTAGCAGCAACATTTCACAATCCAATCATGACTTTTCCCTATCTACTACCTATACCATGGTTCCCCAAAAAGGACGTATCGTATTTCTCTGGATGTGACTGGAAATTCTCATGGTGAATCAATTCTGACAAAAACTATTACAAAACAATTTGTGATTCTAGGTTCAATATTTAATTGCAATATTTGGGAGGCACAAAAATTAATATCAGTTTTAGCATATTGGTAATCAGCGAAATAAGTCAAATGTAGACCTGTCTAAGCTTTAAAATACTTTGGCAGTCATTGATCAATGCTAAATATCCAGCTAATTATCAAATGAGTGTATGGTATTGATAACAGCATCTTTATTCTATCAATTGTTAGGAAAATGGCAATGATCCCACATATCTGTACGAGGAACATGATATTTTTATTAATATTTCATTGGCATAAGTTTTACCTTGCAAAATTATGCAACTAAATAGACTATTCACAGTCATCGCAGTGTTTGTTTGACACAAATTTGGTTTTTGAGAAAATACGGTAGTCCATCATTATTAAGAAGCGTGTCTCCTTTTTGTGAAGTGCCTGTCTTTCTGTCTGCCCGTCTGGTTGAGGTATAGCTCAAAAACGGTTTGGGATATCAACTGCAAATTTTAAGGATAGCATATTGGGGTTCCTTCGGTGACACAATTATAAAATGGGGTCAATCGGCCCCACCCCTCAGAGTTATAAGCTCGCCCCCTAATTTTTGAAATTACAGTATGTGGCAAATGAGGTATTTTGAAAAGCTGTTGATGTCGGGAATGCATATATAAATCTCAATTTAACCCTGACGTGGGGCAACTTGTTATTTCATGAAAATTGAAAATTGAATCACCACTTTCATAGAAAACCACCATGATAATAATGACAATGTTAAACAATGAACAAATTAATTAAAAAATTTGATAATACAAGCTCCTTTTCTACAACGTTTACCACGGTTTATTTTATGAAAAAGTATTCTGGTAAGTGTGCTCCTTCTCATAATATAATAGTCTAGATATTAACTGAACTCAGGCAGGCAGTTCTCAATTGAACAAGCTTTGGATGGCCGTTACTTAATTTAGTTTGGATAGCCATTATCTTGTTTTGAAAAAATAAAATTATTGGTTCACATTTCTAATGTCTTCAGAATAGCAGAAAGCTAGAGCTATATGTAAAGTAATTTTAAAAAATATAAAACAATAAAAAATAATATTTTTTAATAATCTGGGGGTAAATTTAAAAAAAACTTCACTCCCCCATATTTCGAAAACGCAACGCAAGTACACAAAACTGTAAATACAAAAGCTGTCCCCAATTACTGTGCCGTTATGAATCTCAGATCTCATTGTGTACTTGCGTTGCGTTTTCGAAATATGGGGGAGGGAAGTTTTTTTGAAATTTACCACCAGATTATTAAAAAATATTATTTTTTATTGTTTTATATTTTTTAATTACTTTACATATAACTCTAGCTTTCTGCTATTCCGAAGACATTAGAAATGTGAACCAATAATTTTATTTGTTCAAAACAAGATATGGCTGTTCTACCGAAGTTCATTTTTGACCAACTTTGACCTCCAATAGAATTGGTTACATAAGGTTTGTCAAAATTTCAAAATAGCCAAATGAACGCTACATGTTATAATTGCGACTGGCCGAGGTTTCATCCAATTCGGTTTCAATGAAAAATTCGCCTGCCTGAGTTCAGTTAATATCTAGACAATACAGACAATAGGTTACATCAAATTGAAGCATACTGATGTCCAAATATACTCTGGTCTACTTTCAAATATAAACTGGACTTCTGGATTTTATGCATTGAATACTTGCCCACATGGTTTTAAGAATCGTAGTATATAAAGTAGTTAGAGGATTTTTACCAAAAGCAGCTTGGAAATTTATTTAGGGAGACCACTTTGAGAAATTGCATTGCAGCTGTAATATAGACTACCCTTCTAAAATTCTACGCCACTGGAAGAGTACAATACTCCAACAATTCAATCGTTTTTATGTTGCTCTTCCGCCTACATAAATACAACAGCTCCGTTACTGACAACCCCAATTTGCTCTTCTGGTATCACCTTTACACATCCTACACATAACATTTCCTTGTACAATGGGTACTTATAGCTCAACTTATAATACTTAACATTCGCAAATAAACCTGCTGTTTTCATCGGTCAGCAAGACTGGACTGGACTCTGGACAGACTATTGCATAGCCAAACTCTTAACCAGCCCGAATTTCAGAAACCGAATGCCGTAGAAGACTGAACGTCTGTCTATTTTTAGGAAGCTATTGTTGTAAAAGTACCCGAGATGAGTATATTCTACGTACCAGTTTTCAATTATAAATCCTTTGGGTACTATACTCAGTCTTGTTAGTACTACAGTAAAATGCAATCTCATTTTATGCTTACATAATATGCCCAAAAAGTTTGAGAATATAAAATGGTGCTTGCCTACTTTCCTGATGTATATAAAACAGAACAATTACTTATGCAACATAGATATATCTGTTATCGTAATATCATAAAGATATTTACTGAGTTACTTTTTGCAATTGTTTTCCCTTTATTGTACATTGCATTTGCATTTCACATCTGTGTTGCTATGCAGGAAGGATTGTGGACGGTCTTTGGTTAAAATTAAAGCCTGTGTTAATACATAAGCGAAAACAAGTTAAGTGTAAAGTTGGCAGAGTGGCACTAAAAATTTAATATTCCGACTTCTGATATCCTAATTATTCCGTGTGTTTCTGCTATCTCTATGGAACATGCCTGATGTATTATACAGTTATAGAATGGAATATTGCATGGAGGAAAGTTAGGTTAAAAAAAGTTAAAACGAATCGATCATGTTTAATGTTTATGTAGTTACATGAATTATTTACATATACACCAGACGACCAGATTTGTGATATTGGATGTTTGGATGTGGGACAAACTGAATGCGTTAGATGAAAGCTAACTCCAATTTGCAATGATTTGTAAAGTAAACGCTAATCAAATATACAAGATAGCGTCATCATTGTTCCGATCTAAATATCTTAAATATTTAAGGTCATTAGACGAGTATTATCAACCACTAAAGTTTTTAAATTACATTTAAAAACGAAATATCAAAAATTGCAATGGACAATATTTTAGTAATTGCATAATAATTTTTCTAGAATTTTCAATTACACAGAATTACAGATTACGTATTGGGGGCATATATTGCAGTAATAAGGACCCTGAGACGGTGTGGTTCATCGTTCATCCACATTAGATAATGAGAATTACTTTTCAAGTCATAAGAACGACTTCGTTTTTTAAGTCGGCAGCTTGTGGGACCTACTCATTACTTTTTTTAGATGCTACTATTGTTCTTATAACTATAAAATTATGTTTCAAGAAAACTCACGCTGCCTGAACATAAAACAAATATAATTGTTAGTCAGGGAAAACTTTAGAAATGTGATGTGAGTCGCTCCGAAGCAAAGTGGTTGGGAATACAATGGGCAATTGTTTGACCAAATCTATTAAAATTAAATGCGGAGGCAGTAAACTTATTTTATTAGATACACGTAGAGCATAATGCAGTTTTACCATTGTTTCTCTACCGAATAACATTATTAGCTTTGGAATTGTGTCTTTTCATGGTCCGGTGCTGGTGCTGGAAGTAGATGATACAAATGCCATTTTCCCCACTACATTTTTTATACTGTGCCCTGCAGTGAAAAAGAACAGGAAAAATCATGGCTGCATCAATTTATTTAATTTGTATTCATTTTTAATTTAAATAATTACGATAAAAGCTGATTAAATTGTAGTAACGGTTGAAATTGCTAAATATCTTTTAATCTGCTAAAAAATATAGCTAAAATCAATGTATCGCTATTTAATTTTCCTATGAACTCATGGATATTGAGAAACACTTAATTATGCTTACTCAGGAAGTTTCGGCTTCAGGAAAATTCTTGCGAATGCAGAAATTTTAAAAATGTGGCATTGTCTCTTGTGAAACATATATCCGTAACAGCACAAATTATAGAAAAATAAATATCAGCTGCAAAAAGAAATACCTTAATCTTAATACACAGGTAGTAATTACAATGCGATAGAATCCTAAAATAATATTCCTTAGCAATTATGTTTGCTTACTAGAAGTCTCAAAATTAATTCGAAATAAAGGAAAATAAGGAGAAATGGAATATTTTGCTAAATATTCTACCCCTATTTTTTGAGGATTGAAAAGATTGAAATGAATATGGAGAATATATTATAGAACCTGCTTATTTTTTAAGCGAAAAATTGCAATAAATGAAATAAACGGAGGCTATTGATTACGGCTTTTTATTTTGTTTTTATTTGTATCTACCTAGTAAGTGTACATTAATTTAATATTTGAAATATTTAAATTGCTTCGCGTTTTCAACAGTTTTCCTAAAAACTGAAATCAGTCCTTTCCTCTAACTAAAGCGTCTAGAATGATGCAAAAAATACTAAAATGCATTATTTACCGCCCTTACAGGTATGTGCACTCCAATATAGGGCTATTTAGCACATGCCAAAAATGAAAAAGTAGTAGTAGGCAGAAGCTACAAAAGAAATAAAAATTCTAAAAAATTTAAAAAAACCGCACATTCGTAGTTACTAATGAGAAACACACTAAAAACTTGTCTAACTCAATATATTGAACAGTAAATCATTGTCTATTAGCCTACATTAAATGAAAACTCGTATTCATCGTTAGGAACGGAAGACATTTTAGTAATAAAATTAAATACAGGTTAGTTTCATTGTGTACGCACCGCAGTGCAGATGGTGGGTTGATGAAAAGAAGAAAGAAAGATGTTAAGTCAATACGCAAAGTCACCAACCACCGTTACCTATTTGAAATGGCACAGTGGCAAGACTACAATACAAACATTTCATATGAATAAAAATCATATCAATATACTTATTTAGCAACCGATCCTCATTGAAATTTAAAAAAATCCTTTTGACAAATATAACTTCTTACGAGCAATTAAAAATGCGTCATCACACATATCTGAATAAGAAATCGGAAAAGTAAGAAAAAATTTTACTTTCAAGAGTAAATATTGTCCTTAGAACTAGAGCGTTTTTCATATTGTCCAGCCATTTTAATATTCATCAAGGGAGATGGGAATTTAAAAGCGCTTTAATGCAAAATTGGCAAAATTCATGAAGCCAAATGTCCCATGTATACCTAGAATAGCTATGATGATATTATGAGCGTTTAGCATAAGACATTTAACCATGCATATCAAATCTTATGAAATAAAAGCGTATGTAAAGAATTACATTTCCAGGCAGCTTGAGTTGCGTATTGGATGGTTAGGTTAGGTAGGTATTCATAAAAGGTAGCTTATACTTTATACATCTGCCGACTGCCGAATTGATACACTTTGTAGTTTATATTATGATACTACATTACTAGAAACATCCTGTGCACCTATCCACCGTATGTCTGGTTCTGGTTATTCTGGTGCTATATACATACTTAATGGTCTTATAAAGAATACTTAGCTCACAGAAAACGTTCCTATACGAAATGTTATTCAATCCCCCACTACCATAATATGTACCCAAGTACCAAAAACAACACCAACCAACCACTAGAAATTCAGCCATACCATACCAGCTACTACCTAACGATTTTAATATAATTTTCCTATATTCTCTATGTACTATGGCTATTTCTATCTCATAGTAGAAAACAAAACACACCTTTATAGTTCAACCTCCTCAACCCTGCTCACATTCACATCACTTCACACACAACCTCAACAAACAAGACAAAGAAAACAATTCTATATAAAATTATTTAGCCAGTGTCCATTTTCCTTGTTTAATTAAATAATATGTAAAATGCTACACAGCCAATAATACCTTATACAGTATATGTAAGCGTTATGTACTTACATAGCTAATAACATTGCAATCGTTCATTATTTTTCATTTTGACATTCGGTCCTTTTCAAAGACTTTGTAATTGATTGAATGACTAATATTGTTGGTGTTATATATTTTAAGGACACTGGGGTTGTATTGTAATTGTAATCATATATAGTATGTTGGCGTAATACTAAGTGACTCTAAGTAAACCATTAGCCACGCTTTAAATATTAAAGAATTTACTTAAGTATGTTGTACACCTATGCAGAAATGTATGACTCATAGCAGAGCTGATAACTCGTGTGTGATTAAGATTTAAGTACAGTACAGGTAGGTTAGCTTAACTATATTACATAGATACTAATGTTAAAGGAGCATTACTAGTTACTACGTAAGTTGAGTGCTTCGTAAGCACATACTCAAAAGATACGCAGTTATTGTTTACATTACACAACTGAAAACCAAAAAAATTGGCCGTAAACACTTAAAAGTTTATAATTTTGTCTATACTAAGAAACTTGAAGTGAAGTGAAAAGTGACGAAAATAAATTATAATTAGCAATCCAAATATAATCTACTGCGAATTTTTCTCGTTGAAGTTAATACTTCACACATTGTCAAATTTCTAGTGTTGAGGATTAAAGAGTGCAAATAACAAAAGTGGGAAAGAGAGCTCGTAATTAAATAAAATGTTATGCATTATATTAATTTTGCATTAATTGTACAAAATATTTAGTTGTGAGAATATTTTAAAATATTAAGTTGTAAGCTTTGAAATTAAGTTGTTTCACACGTGCTCAAAATATTTAATACCTACAGTATAACACAAAATGTTAATCTCTATTTCATATTTCATAATATTATAAATTGTTTGTCATTGTGAGCTATATGTTGTGAACTAACATTGTTGTGTTAATATAATATTTTTTGGGCAAAAGACATTGAATAATAATCATAGTGCCTAACATCACGATTACTACTTAAATATTTCCTTTGTAATAAATTCGCAATAATTGTATACTAGAGATAGAAAATATCACAATGTTGATATAAATATAGGGTAGCGTAGGAGAAGGAATGGATCCAGAAGTATATCTATTACTTTTTACGTATGGATATTTCAGTGTGGTTTGGCAAATAATGTTAATTTCAACATTGGTATTTCGTATGGTTTTTATGTAATTCAAAAAAGCCAATAACTCAAATCAAGTACTCTACAGTATTATAATTTGGGCTTTCCAATGACGTAGTATGTACTAAGATAGGAACAGGTTGACGTACAACAATTTGTAATTTTTAAATAACATAAAGAATACGAAACCAAAAGTTGAAACAGATAAACGTTTCCGGTGTTACAGGGAAATAAGGAAATGCAGATAAGGTCACTGTCTATATTTCGTCATTCCATTTGACGTTTGTTACAATAAACATTTCACTGGAAGTATTAAACGTGTATGATAAAAAATTAAAAATTTCTTGCAGCTTTATAACTAGTTATATACAAATTGAATAAAAATTAGAATCTCCTACTAAGAGGCTTAGATGTGTTCAAATTAAAATAGAAAAATATTTTAGAAATCTAATTAAACCTCTTAATTTACATAGTAGATACAATAATAAACTAATTTCACTCTGTTGCCTCTGTGGTAGCAATATTGCTTTATATAAATTCTAATGATTCTAGTCACATTGTATTAAAATGCAATAATTATTTCTATCGTACAATATCGTTGGTTGTCTGTAATAAACATAATTGTTAGCAGCTTTTCACGGCACTAAATATCACAAAAATTACTCAATATACTTTGCTTGTTAGTGAAAGACAATTACAAATAATTTAACTAAGACTATTATAGTTAAGTAAGGGTTATTCATTAGTTAGTGATTGTATACTAGTAGAAAATAAGCAAATACATGTACAATATAAGAATAAGACTAACGACTCCAAGAAACGCTTGATTGGAAGGATCTCAGATCTCATAGGTTAAGATTAGTATTAGCTTTAGCTTTAGCTACCATTTACTACATCATTGTAAATTAAACTTAGTAGTCGTATATTACATTACATCACAAACCTTGGATTGTTGGAACTCAATTCAGACGTCACTGCAATTGCAATTACTTTATATACATACAAAATCTTCATCTGACTGTCTCGCTTGCCACGATTTCTTACAAACTTTCTCCAACCATGTATAAGGTAATTGTTTATGTACTAAATTGTATAATGAAATATAATTCTAAATTAATTGGCACTAGTGTAGTATTTCGCTAACTATTTTGTGTAGTTAGAATCCTCCTTAAATGCAGTTCCTGCACTGTACTTATCTCTATTAGTAATAATCAATGCAATATTGTGGCCACAATTTTCCACCTTTAATTTATAATTCTATTTTGATCAATTATTTCGTTTTAAAAATTTTATATCAGTACTTATTTGGTATAATGCTACCTTCCTTGCATTATATTATCATTCTAGCCCGAGCCCAATTATATTATTTTATTTACATTTGTCTTCACCAGTTTTATGTCTTATTAAATATTTTTGAGACAACGAAAAAGAACACCGTATGTGAATTAGGCACATTTAATCGAATATAGTAAACTGGATTAATTAAGCGACTTGTAAACTACCCCATTAAGTTTATCTGGTCATCAATGCAGACATTTGGTAATTATGCTACACCAGTTCCAGTCCAGAGCCATGTCTGGACAAATCCTGGAGTAGAAAATGCCTTCATGAATGATCATATAAAATATAAACTGCGAAGATTCCAAATCAGGACTGTTTAACTTTTATTACTTGTATGAGACGCTGTCAACGATCCATATATAAACTGATACATAGTGGATAGATTTAAGAATCGGTACGGGTGGGTACGTGCTGTCTCACACAAAGTGCATAAATCCGATTCCGAACTCCGAACTTTAATAAGTCTGACCTTTGATATATCGCTGCGGCCAAAGCTATTTTTAGATTTTGTTGATACAACTGAGGATGCGATGAGTGAGAATTTCTTAGTATGTTTCCTGAGTCCATAGAACATTACATTGTACTTACTAACGTTAAATACGACCATTAAATATGTAGCAATTTCGGAAAGAATCCTAATAACAGTATATATTTCCTCGTACGGTGTTTTTTTTCAAAGATTATAGTAAAATATAAACCCTATTTGTTCGCTGCAAATTAGTAAAGATATGTACCCATATAAAATATAAACATTAATATCTGTATCTGTAGCCTTATGTAATGGATGAAGTTTGAACGGTGCATTATGAGTTGCTTGCTCTGCTTTTGGCTCGTCCACAGCAAAATGTGCATAAATCTGTTGAATGTTCAGATTAAAAGGAGGAAAGGTTAAGAAAAATGTTGGGTAAAAAAGTTAGAAATCCCAGCAGACGCAGGCAGTACAGGAGATTCTAAACCAGTGCAAGTGGGGAATATGCCGACTTGACTACTTATTGTCCGTAGGTATCCACTTGTTCTGTTCTGAAAAGTAAACTAACTCAATAGTTAAAAATGAACTTGTATATATACCAGGTTGTGTGTATTGGAGTATAAACCTTTTCTAAATAATAGTCTATGTATAAGGAGCATGAATGGATAAACTGACTGACATTGCAAT
Organism: Tomocerus mixtus; assembly: GCA_034694165.1. Classification (NCBI taxonomy): domain Eukaryota; kingdom Metazoa; phylum Arthropoda; class Collembola; order Entomobryomorpha; family Tomoceridae; genus Tomocerus; species Tomocerus mixtus. The sequence continues at coordinate 108,309 of JAQFYC010000006.1, read as the reverse complement.
GAATCATTGGAATAATACAGGCAGACACAGACGGATAGACATTACATTACTAAATGAACTGAGAGAGATAAGACAAGAGAAGGAACGGTTGCTTTGCGGATGTGGATGGAGCATTTAGAATATTACAATCTACATAATAACTTCCCTCAACTATTTAGTGTGTGCTCCGTTTAGCCAAAAACTTCGAATCGACCTAACAGAAATGAACTAGTGCAGTGGTCTGGTCTGGGCCCATTTTCAATGTCTTCGGCAGCAAGGTACTCAGAAATACCACGGGAGTCGTCATCCCACGTCCGCAGCCAAATCAGCAAGGTTCTACAAAACATTTGAAACTATGTACTAACTATCTGTAACTACTAATGTATATTACCATTATCTTCTCTTGAATGTATTACAATGTTACTTTATAGTAAAAATTGCACACTCTCACTTGACTTGACTAAAATCGAAATCAGAAGCTAACCTAAGCTAAAGTATCTGCTACTACGTATAACGTAGGTACTATAAACTAAGTAAAGGTCTTCTAAAGTGCAAAGTATATGTTAAGTATTATAAATAGCAGAAAATAGAATCGGAGCTTAGCTTATCTCTGAATTTCAGAGTCAGTTTTGGTTAAGTGAAGTCCGTAGGTTAAGTAGTAGATATATATAGCAGAGAAGCCAATATTATGTACCTACTAATCCTAAGTACGTAACTAAACATGTACGTGTGTGCATCCTGACTAACTGAAATTGACTTTGCGTAGGTATATCTCTCTTTCTGCCCACATTTACTTAACAAGGATGATTACATTAAACAGAGTGAACGAGAAAACTATATACGAGTGTACAGTCTAGATCTAGAAGACGCACTGCTACTGATTTTTATAAGCTTTCCTTCTACATATTTACATATGTATTAGTTTTCCCTACTGTTTTAAATGTTCTCGATTTCAATATTTTAATTTATTCTAAAGATTATTTGTTTGTACAGAGCAAAGGACTTCGAAAAATGTCTTGCTTCGATTCTCGTGATGACGACCGCCCTCACTTCACGAAATATACATTCAGTACGAAGTAAGTACAAAGTGAAACAATAATATAAATTATTTATAGTATACACAGGTTATACATTTTTTTGAATGGAGTTTTTTATGGAAATTATTATCTTTGTTATGCAAAGTGAATACTTAAAGCCTCATTATGCCACAGTTGATAGATTTATTATGTAATATCTACTTAACTATCAGGGATTTCAAACGTCATAATGGTGTTGCAAATTTTAGCTCCCTACCTCGACCCGGAAGAAATTCTTCTACGCTATTTGAAGTGACTCGGCTACCCGCAGACGAAGTCGCTGCTCAGTGCACTTTGATTGACTCTGAGTTATTCACTAAAATTGATTTAGAAGAACTTATATCTTGTGGATGGATAAAAAAGAATAAAAACCAAATTTCACCAAATGTTGTTGCGTATACTCGTCGCTTCAACCATGTAATTTTTTATATAAGGAATTTTATTATAATTTCATGAGGTCTTAAATTAATTATAAACATTCTTTGTCTTATAGGTGAGCTTTTGGGTAATGGAAGAAGTATTAAATCAAGAAAGTTGTAAAGGCAGAGCAGAAGTAATATCCTACTTTGTTCGTGTCTCCAAACGGTTGTATGATCTAAATAATTTGCATTCCCTCTTCGCTATCATCTCTGCCTTAAGAAGCGCTTCCATATTCAGGTATTCTAAAATTATTTGAACAAAATTCTAAATTATATTGTATTGTCGTAACACTTACTACACATTATTTAGTGTCATACATTCAGTAATTTTAAAATATCAAATTATGAATATAGGCTGAATCGCACATGGGCGTTCCTGCCAAAAAAGGATAAGCAAGCAGTGGATAAGTACACGGACTTGTTTTCTGACAAAGATAATTGGGCCAAATTAAGGGAGCATATGGATTCGCTCAAAATACCCTGTGTTCCCTATATAGGTATGTGTATATGTGTAGTTAATCGTTAATCTTAGAGACTTGCTACTTAACAGAAATTTCTTTGCAATCAATCAACCAAAAATTATGCTAAAGATATTCTTTGTAATTAAATCTTGCAGGTGTGTATTTGACTGACTTGGTCTACTTAAGTATGGCAAACCCATCGTGTGGTTTGTCGGAAAACCTTTCTGCAAACAATATATTTCGAATAGTGACGACGTATCAGACGGAATCAAATTATTCTCACTTGCCGAAGGACTATCCTCTTCAAGCTCAGCTCCGCTCAGTACGATACATCGATGAGCTATTAAAGTTTGTTGAAGATGACAATTACAAAAAATCTCTTTTGCTGGAACCTCCTTCCGGTGATCAGTCTCCTATGAAATTCATTCCTGGACATAAACCAACAAACAGTTGGGGGAATAAGTAAGTGTAGTTATACTTAGCAATAAGACATCTAATTTTGTACAACTTCCTGAAATTAAAAAGACTTTCCTACAATTCTACAAAACTGACTTACAATTTAAATTGACAGATCAAAGTTGCTAACTGGTGGAGGAGGAGAGTCAACAAGCGCGGAGAGCATTCGCAATCTTATTGATGATTCTTTGGTTGAGAAAAGTGAAGATTCGTCGGGAGAACTTGATGTGGAATCAGGAGGAGGTGGTGACGGAATCAATGCAGAAATAACTCTCGAAGGCTGTCTAAGACGGAAGTCTCTCTTAAAAAATGGGAAGAAACCACCGATGGCTGCTTGGCAAAGATATTGGGTACAGCTTTGGGGCCCAGTTCTCTTGTATTATTCAGCTAAATCGCTCAGTGGGTATGTAATGTTTTATTACAGGTCAACGATTTTACTATTTAGTATTACAGTTTGCAGATACTGAAATCAAATATACCCAAAGATTGGGCGATCTTAAATGTCTCACAGAGATTTTAGTGTCCCACTACCCACTAGACTTATTTATAGATTTGCTCAATGTTAACTAACTTTGCTTTTATCAAATCAGGAAATAAATTAGCAATGTCATTGTAGGCATTTTAAATCTATTGATTGAATGCATCCCTATCAGTTATAAAAGATAGTATAAATATAGTATGCTATAATATGAATTTTAAATATGTGTCTCAATATGAATACCATAGGTCGGACAGATCGGATTTTAAGTTGGAACCAAGTAAAATGAAATCGGTATTAGGGTGGTTGGTACAGATGGCAGATGACCCACTTCATCCCGACTCTTTTCACCTAGCCGATCCAAATTCTGGTAAGCTTAGGAGTATGTTCGCTACATCTATATTAATAATAAAGGCTTTAAATTGAATGGTTTATCATAACTACATACTATATAGAATCATAATGTTGGTCTTAATGTCATTAGGTACAATGTACAAGTTCCGGGCTGGAAGCGCACCAAGAGCACTAGTCTGGTGCAGAAAACTTCAAGAATGTCAAAAGAAACGGAGCAGACCGGCCAATTTAATCAAATTTGATTAACTGTTTATAGATAAGTGAATAAATCTGCTAGTTAAATAGAGAGGCGTGTGAAGATGAACAATTTGAGATACGGGGAACAAGTAGCAACAGTAATTGGTTATCGTCAACAAGGATGGGCAGCTTACAATATGCATCTTAAGTAATCCCTCAATAATAATGCTGTCACCCCTTGTCGTTTTAGTGTGTAATGAGTGTTTATCGTGTGTAAAGTCCTATTTATACTTAGTTTTGTGTTTTGCGTGTACTAAAATGCTATCCTGTGTTCAGAATTTATGAATCTCTTTATTATGCATGCGCGAATCTATTGGTAAAAATTTTGTATTTATGTAATAGATTGCTATATAAATGTAGAAGGTATATTATATTGCAGATTGGCGATAATTTTCGCAGCTATATCGCTATTGTTCTCTACATGAATAAATAAATATGTGGTTGAATACAAGTGGTATTTGATGACAGCGAAATAAATTGAACATTATTTAATAAACATTGTTTTTCTGAGCTTCAGAAGATTCCCAATTTATTGACTAGATATTAGGATAGTAATGTATGTTATTGTTATGTTACTACATAAATTAAATGCCTATTATAGATTACAAAGCTACGGCAAAACAGGTACAATTCTCTACTTTCCTATTCTTGCAAAGCAAGATAATACATTACAGTACAGATACATTATTACTCGTCTACAAAGCATCTACATATTTAAATGTTTATTCTTAAGTTAGAAACAAAAATTATAAATATTCTGTACGCCATTATACAGGAAACATAGAAAGTAATGAGAGACTTCAAATCGTAAAGCCAGGCTTGTAGTATACTTCTCCTCCGAGCTCATATGAATTTCCAGGCAGATCTCATCTCTTCACACATATTTACACATTAAGTTGTCTTACCCATGTAGCCCAACTTTTACGTTAGTATAGAACCCTAAAAAGGTTACGTCTCTTTATATTATTTAAATTTTTAACAGCGTACGGAATAAGTATCCACCACAAAGCATCCACCAGTTTAATCAATTATCTTGCGCATAGACATGTGATTTATTCCCTGGGAGACTTTGGATAATTTAATATATCGTTAAATATGTAAACATAAATCCGGGTTGGTACTTACGATTAGACCGAGACGAATAATTTATATTGATAGTGGTAGCTACAACTAAAGTATTAGGTATCGTATCGGTATGCAATATGACGTCAAATAATCAAACGCCAAGCGATAAATATCACATAAATTGATAAATACATCCAATTGTAAATAATACAGACAGTAGACAGAAATAGCATGTAATCCGTTGTCAAGCGTTAAATCAACGGTAGGTAGTTATCTACTCTGTCCACTTGGAACATAAATAATAATAATAATAAATTTGTCGTTTCTAACACCTATATTTTGGTTTCACCCACCGGAACATCAGTTCGAGATATAATTTTAACAGAAGAAACTTTGGCTTGTTGATAGGCTGAAAATGTATTTTGTCCCAGAAATCTGAAACAGTAAGTATAAATTGAAATTACAAAATCAAATTACATGCAGTGTAAGATAGAAAGTCTACTCTATGTTTTATGACTTACTTAAGAATAACGTATGTCGCAATGATAGCGACTCCAACCACGAGTATTTTATATGGAGGAGTGGGCAAAATATGACAAAGAGCCCATGTAGACATGAAAATGCCTGATATTGCTGCCACCATTAGAGAAAACTTCAACCAGTGTGCTGCAGAGACATCAGAGCAAGCTGACCAACTCAAAGGTCGTTCTCGTTCCAGGTTGTACGGTGTCTTACACACTGAACAGCTAGCTGTTTGATTTTCTGCAGCTCTCTGAAAATTTGCAATTGAAATGATTGAATTTGATTGAATCAGTTAGACATAAATGCCATTATGCATGCATCCGATAAGATTCATACCTGAAGCAACCAACGGCGAAGACATTCGTGGTGAACGGTTGCAACATCTCCTTTGCATTCGCAAGGTTGAATAAGAGGTCCTGCGTCAGTTCTCTCCGGATCGTAACAGAAGTAGCATCCAACACTATCTGACAAACTGAATTTTTCCTCTGCAAAAATATCGACAAATATGCAATGTTGATGCTGATCTTACTTACGATTTCGTTACTAAAGAATAACTTTGGAAATCAATGAGATTGATTATACCTTGTTGATCAGGGACAGTTTTGGTAGCCGGTTTGAGAATTTTCTTTGGGTTCAAAATCCATAATTGTTCCGGTCGATTTACATTCCATAGTACGCAGGGAAACCATAAAGCAACACCAACTTCAACCGCTCGAAACACTATATCATGGTAATTTCGACTCTCGACAGGAACTCTGGAATAATTATAATATACCGTTTAGTAATAAATTTAATGATGAAATAATATTAGCTGGGCATTGACTGATAGAAATATTACTTGCTCTTCCAGAACTCCCCAAGAATATCCGAAAGGATAAACAGAACGGTAACCAAAAGCATTGACGCTTGTGAAATGAGACCAACACGTGATTGGTTGAGTTGGGATATGTCCACTGGTTGAGACAAACTGTGCATCTATTAATTTGTAATAAAAAACTATTAGTATTGTATAAATGGTATAATACACAATATACTTGTTTTATATTAACTTGAAATTCAAAGTCTTTGACTCAAATTCACACAGTTATTTAATATTTAAAGCGTTAATCATGCCTGTTGTCCACTGACAAGTGCCAAAGTGTCAGCTTTGCTATTGGTTTCACCACGAGTGCGACTTGGGCTCAATAATAAAAATCCCCCACGAATCTATAATGAAACGATGTAATAAAGGAGACAGTTAGTTAACTACACGACAGTCTATCACAATTCCATAACAAACTCACTCACACGTTTTTTAGTTCGTAGGGGTCACTCACAACAAACAAAGTATATCAACATTATCTTACCTTAAAGTAAACTTCAACCCCATAAATTAGGAAGAAAACGACAACGATGAACAGCAGTACTGCATAGCAGCCGTTAAATACGTTGAGATAGTAACTCTATCAATACACGAGACATTTTTAATGAATGACATGCATTTAAAAAAATAAAATTGCTATCAATTTACAAATTACCTTCTCTTGTTCATCTGTATTCGCCAAAACCAACAAAAGCTGAGCCAATAGTATGGAGTATGTAATGACATTAAATGCCACAAATCCTAAGAAGGATTTGGAGAGAAAACGGTGGGACTCAAAGCAAACATTTCTTAAATGGAATATCTAAATAAAATAGAAATAAAATTTTAATGATCACATACTTGCATAAAACAGCTGCCACATCATAACTACTAGTGCACCATATGTGTAATTGCTTACCTCTGCCCAAAAGCACACAATCAGAGAAGATCCCGTTAAGAGAAGAGGGTAATATGCGCTCAATAAACTGAGAAGCCAATCTGCAGCCCATGTAGCCTAAAAATTCCAAAATAGCAGCATAGGTTAATTAACCTGGATTAGTACAAAGGATTTTATTACCAAATGGATGTAAATTCATATTTTATGTAATCTATATCATGGGACCAAAATAAATGTTTTCTAAACTAAAACAATCCAAAATTTCTCCTGAATAAATTCTACTAGTCTTGGACGCATTTAAAATAACCCTACACAATTTACATGAGAGGCACTAGCAAGTCGTTCTTTACTAGTGACGCAACTAACTTCCTCCACGAACTGTAAAACTATCAACATTAGAAAAGCTAATGTATTTTTACATTTACTCTGTTACAAAAATCATTAAACATTAATTGTGCCATTTAAATATACACTTAACTTCAATAAGACCGTCCTTAACTACATTTGTAAATAAAACAACGCTTTTATATCACGAAGTATTTTGCTACTACATATATGCTAAAACTATAAAGATAATAATACACATCCTTATTTTTTACATCTTTTATAACTATAACTATAACTATAGTTGACTGATTTGACTTACGGATGCAGCAAAGTATGCAGCTCTCAAGGATGCTGCAAGAAATACGATGGCATATATTGCTTTAGGAGTTGTTGGGCTGAATGCTTCACGAATTCTATTGCCTTTTCCGACTTGTCGACATGACATGGCAATAGAAATAAGAAGCTGACATAATGACACTAAAGCAACAACTAAATATACGGAGGCCAATCCGACGTGATAGTTCATATTCATTCCTCCACATTCTGCTCCTGCAAATTTAATCTGTAAGAAAAATATCAATTAGTGAAATGGTCAAATTATACTTCAATGAAGTTATATAAAAATTTCAAATAAAATTAATCAACGTACCTCACAAAAACAAGTGCCATTAAGGCAGTCACCGTGTCCAGAACAATTCGCCGAGCACATACCCCGAATTAGATCCGAGTAGAGTTCAGTGAAATAATTAGCCATTGGATAGCTTCATTAATTCTAAACCAAATCAAGGCACTAACCGTTACTGTAAAATTTCGTTGATTTTCCGTTTTAGCGACGGTGGAAACTGTAAAAATAAAATAAAAACTACATTATTTATACTGCTTTTCTCCAGTTTAATCATATCTTTGCTAATTATGTTATATGAACTAATATCCATAAAATATGTAATATTTTGGATCACAAGCAACAAAAGTATTTTTGTACCCTTAAACCAACCATTCTTTTATAGTTCTTGGGACATATCTTTTGGGTGCATAACTTTTAGAAGTAGCACCCAAAACAACTAAATGCATCTGAAAATTGTTTGTGGAAAGAATAGAAATGACTAGATATCTATTTTTCTATCTGTAAAGTTTTTCTATTTAATACAGCTTTAGGTCTACTTGAGCCAAATCTCAAACATTACAACTTGCCACTTTCATTTATTGCATGCTTGGTTTACTAAACATATAACTGCAACATTGCAGTATACCTTAACTTGTTCAACAGAACTAAGAGTACAACTAGCTAAACTAATAATTAAATCATTAGGAGGTATGCTAGAACACAACATACTATATACTATATATTAGGATATGATTTTCTAGCATCAGTGTCTAACTAAATCTTTCCTACATATTTAATGTTCATATTGACATTTCCCCTATTAGCACTAGAAGTACAATTAAATGTTATTATCGAAATTAACTGTACAAATTTCAGCAGTACATAATAGTACGTAACTGCACCAGAGGGGAGACTGAAACCAATTTATAAAAATTAAATGGAAGGCTAGATCCCCATAGTTTGTACAAGGCTTATGGTAGTATTTACTCTTTACTTGATTCCATCTTTATCCTTGCACGATAATTGCACAGTTCTCTAATATAATACATTTTTAATTTTCGTTAAATTCTTATCAAAAAAGTTTCGTACGGTAACACACTGTGAAAAGTTTAATAATTAATTACCAGTCTGTATGTAGAGTAAATTCTGCCCAAAACTTAATTCCAGTAATTTGTTTAAAACTTTTAATGGCTATGCTATGCTACGCTGCTCAACATGATACGCTAAACTGGTGCACTGCACTGTAACTTAACTGTATTTAATTACGTCGAAGCATTACTGGAACATATATCCCTTTATATTGTATTATTTTCCTTAATTAAACCACAAGTACTGCTACTTTTATTACTATGTTCACATGATTAAGAAATATGTTTGTCAATCCTTTCATTTGAATATAACTGTTTACATCCCAAACCCCAATTTAAAATTAATTTTTAGTCACTTATTTGGAGATGATCAGTGCCTAACTAAATGCCTACTCTTTCTTGCTGCATGCAACCAATGCTGATATTGCTGATCATATAAGCATAGTACAATATAAGCCAAGTTAGTCAACTGATCGTAAATCACAATTTTAAATACCAAAATACCAACTTACAGGCAAACGGTAACTGATAATATATAAAATTATTCATTCAATCAACTTTTCCTATATACGTGCGTAATTAACAATCAATGTACTTATGTAATTATCAGTGAACCAAACCAGGAGTGAGGAATGCAGTTTATATAATAATATGGTCAGTGGTCCTAATAGAGGAACACCTGTGTATTATGTACACGTATAAAAAATTAGCTATCTGATTTCGCTATCACTAAATAAACTCTTTCAAGCGTATGCTACTACTTAGGAATTTATTCAACTTAGTCAAGCAGGTACCTTGCTAATGTTGCTAATTACTTATTACAGTTAAAAAATTACAACAGTGGAAAACTGTTTCTAATAATAATGTCACAGTTAGTTAACACTAACATTCATAGCATTATAGTAATCAAAAAATCCCATATTATATCGAAATAAATGTGGAAGGAAGTAATGGTAAAAAATTGCGTTAACTTCTGTGTGCATCCTCTCCGAGGACTATATAATAATGCAAAAATCAAAAGCACCAACTGCACACCGTGGGCAAATTAGCTAAATAAAAAAATCTAATACTGACAATTAGATACTTACACTGATGAATAATATATTTATTTAGCTTTGTGGATTCTAATATCTTGAGATAATAAATGTTGGAAATAATATAATAAAAATGCTTGATAGGAATGGTATTGGTTGGTTAGCCAAATCTAAATAACCAGCAAGGCTGCTCGTTGTCAAAAGATTAGAGGTATAACTTAATTTACGATGATCGATCTAAAGAGACAACAAAAGACTGTCTTTTATTAGTTTGTTTAGTTTATTAGTACCTATGTTCAAACATCAACACCATTATTGTTGTTCATTTCGACGTAATTTGACATTCTTGCTAACCAGCGCTGTATATTTATGAATGTGGTGGTATAAATATTTCTTCCAATTTAACCTGACTTTGACCCCATTGCATTGCTTTGCTGAATTTTACACTTCTGTATTCTTACGAACGGTACAGCACTTAGAAAGTGAGAATTATTTTCAACAGACATACATAACTTAAATAATCATTAATCGTCACGAGTCACGGCGGCACAATATGGATAAAAGTAACACGAATCGTCAACAATTATTTAAAGAGCTACAATAAACGCCACACTCAATAAAATCATTAACTATTGTACCGTATACCTTTTAGGCTAGCGACCATTTTACCGCCTAATAGTGGCTGCGTTAAATTTATTAAGTGTACATAAATCATTGTAAACTAAAGCAGTGTCTACTACTGATTGATAAATGCATTAGCGATAACAGAGGTTAGCTTATTAGCAGTTAAAAGAGTTAACTTTTCGTCTAAATTGTGGCTGTCTTTCAATAAATGTCTAGTTTCTAGTACGCGCTTATGACGTTTCTGATATCTAAGATTCAATTCAAATCCAACTGAATAGACAGAACAGAATAATTGAATAAATGATGTTGAAAATAATTAGGTTGGTTAAACTTTGTTATAGTTGATAGTAATAAATAAAACTGCTAGTAGTACTAATTCATTATTTACATTTAATTTGTCGGACTCGGACAGTGGTCAATGTGGTACTACTCTTCCCTCACACATACTATAAATATTTGAAGCTTCTAACACTGCAAATTACTTTATTTTCTAGTTATAAATAATACTTTTCGCTGTCCTACAACTTTTCGGTGCTTAATTGTTAATTAAACACTAAACAGAATCTGTTTAAAAATGTCACCAATCTGGACATTTTTAGGTTAATAGCCCCACGGTACCTGTGATTAGAATTGCCAATTTTTTAATACACACCTCTTTATTATTGGAGCTATTTCGTCTTCAGTTCTTGGTCACTCTTTGCACTTTTAATTTCAACTTTCAATCTTGAGCCTTTGTTGTTAAATATTGATTTGATCGCTGATCGCTTTGTTTATAATTATTAGAAATGATAAGAGGTCTTACAAAAACCGAACATAAAGTCCTGATGACTATTGACTATGACAACAAATCTTCAACAGTAACAAATAACAATGTTTGTTGTCAATAGTCAGCTCTAGATCAGATTAGAAATTATCATTGATGACCGACACTCGTTAATTGTAATAATTATAAAGTCATACGTTTTATAGTTGATAGTTCGTGTGGGGACCAGCAGACCAATGACCAAACTGGAATAAATAATGAATGTAGGTTGTAGGTGGAGGGTCCTTCCAATGTACAACTTCCTACATTCGACACTTCCTATCCTTTGTTTTGTTGTTTGTTATATTTCTGGTTTCTCCAATCGCCAATTGCCTGAGGGGTCCACAGTCCACACTTCTCAATTTCAGATTCTGCCAGCGTTGATGGTTGATCATTGATGGGTTTCAAAACATTCATGCAAAATTCAACCAGTCCAATGCTCCTTCGCACAATTTTGCATTTTCAAAATTTTATCCAATTTTTAGAAATTCTGAACTGCACGCAGATTAGATTTACACTGCAACACTTCACTTATAATTATAAGAAAACCAACAACAAGCAATACGAGATCGCCACTTATCAACAGCTGACAGTCAGTTAAATTTTGGCTTCCCTAACACAGTACAAATTTAGCTGAATATTTTTGCAAGGGTTAGAGATAATTACTAAGATTTTGTAGTTCGGTTGAACAATTAATTGTTCGAATCAAATCAAAGACAAAAGAATTAGCGTTTTGGTTACGTTACGCTGCAAATAATGGTGTTGTAGTGTAGCTGCTGATGATAAAAGTGAATGAGATAATAAAGAACAGGCAGCACGTCAGCACTCAGCACAGCGGAGAATAGCAATAGGCAATAGCAGTCAGTGCAGTGCAGTCGAGTCATTGCAGTATATGCATGTGGGTATAGTACTACTTCACTGAGTTTGCACGTAAATGGATAGCCAAAGCCAAACTAAACCTAACCTACCTGTGCTAAATCATAGTTTGCAAAAAACATGAAATATTTGTGCACTATTACGTATAACTAACTATATACGACTAATACGACTCTATGACTATTATACTGTGGCTATGGCTGTTTGCTGGTATTAAGAATGCGAATCAAATGGGCTTTAATTTTTAGGCTGTAGCACTGCTGCTGCTGCACTATACTGTACATCTTAATTACAGATTATCCCACAAAATATGCTCCAACTAAAACAAATGAAGGATTCATATTTTTGCAATGATACCACCTTCATGGCTTCTTAAAGCAAACAGATTTATTTTTTTCCAATCTGATCTCTGAATTCGATCATTTTGGACATCAAAGGAATATATTAATAGGAATATAGGAATATACATTCAATAGACCTTTTCACGTGTCCCGCATTAGGTGCTCGATTGAAGTAAAAAGTGCACGTAATAGACAACCGAACGGAGCAAGTATTAGTAGTCCCACTGCTATTGAGTGCTCCGTTCGGTTGTCTACTACGTGTGCTCGTACCGCATTACGAAAAGCTATTGCGGGACGCGTGAATTGGTCTATTACCAATAACTATACCAAAAGTCATACACATTTTGGGCCAGAGTGAAGAAAGAAACTCTTCACTATGCTACCTTTCCAGGAGAACCTTGTGATGCTAGCTAATATGAAAATTACTTTGGTGCAAATATTGGGTGGATTGTGAGAAAAATAATGAAATAATTACTGTAGTTAGTTTGTTTTTGTAGTAGTAGTACTTAGTCTCAGCCATTGGATAAAATTAGTAACTTAACTTGTTAACATTAGTTAGTTAATTATTTGTATGGAGATTTAGATTGCATTTATATACAGTTTAGTTCGATTTACGGACAGTTTGATTTTGACTCTGATTTGTTCCTCACTTGAGGAGTGATCCGTTCCCCACATAATTAGCACACAAAATGCTTGAAGCGTCTGGGTATGCAATACAAATATTTGAGGTTTTTAGTGCAAAACTTTAATTAAACAGGCCATCATAAAACTAAATCCTACCAATAGTTCTGCTGATTTGAATATTTTGTATGTGGGAGGAGCTTAAATGTCAAAATGTGAGAAATTATCTGAGAGAATAGAAGGCTTTACATTTATTTAGTATGAATCTTTGGTTTTTGTCTACTTTGCCGGCTATTCTTATGAGAACCAAAACGAAACCAACTCAACGTGTGCGGATCACACTGTATCTTTTATAAGAAATCAGTATTCTCACATTCCCACGTTATGGTGGTGGAACTATTGAATATAGTCTGTCTTGGTAGTCTGTCTAAAACTTAAATAACAATAAAATATTAGAGTATCAAAGTGCAAACTATAGTTTGTCATATATAGTTTACAAAACAGAGTTGGACAGCGACCAGGGAAATGGACTAAATCAATTTAATTTGTCGAGTATCGTTATGAATCAATGGGTGCAATGCGATGTAACATAAATTCTACCAAATCGATGCATAAACGGAACCGCGTACAATACACGAATTTCCAAAACTTTTGCAAAGTCCTAAATATCTGTAGAGAGAAAATGAAAAAAATAACGAATGTAAATAGAAAAGATTATGCTGTTAAATTATGAGTTAACAATGGTGAAAATCAAATCAGCGCAGAGAGGCTTTGTTCATTTTTGGTTAATCCACCAAATTTTTGGTTTTAGCAGATTAAGGAAGGGTATAGCGTATAGCTTGGTCTCATTAGAATGTTCATCACATTTAGTTAGGAAAACAATCAATTTGTGTTTCGGTACGTATTTTAGGACTAATTTTCCGACAGACTATGACATATTTATGTATTATGCACTTTACCGCAATGACCAAGCTCCTTCAGAGTTTCCTCTACAGAAAGGAAAGAATTTTTACGAACGAGGGGATTACCCAAATAAATAAAACAAGATCGCTCCTCAATGTCTGCCTGTACCTAGCTAACTTTGTATTTTGAATAACAAAAACTGGTCAAACAGATGTCTCTATGCATCGCCGTAATCAAAATTACTTTTGACCTCTTTCGAATTCTGAAAATAGAATTGATAAAAGTTGACGCGTTCGAAAGCTACAGCGTGTAATGACTGACTGACTTACTGACTGACAGACAGCAATGATCTTTTGAATATTATATATCACAGAGTGCGATACATAATAACTGTAGACGTGTATAGAATATATGGACTTTTTCCAATATGGTGTCATGAACTTCACTTTGGTGTCTTCACTTTGGAAACTACTTATTTACATATTTTTAAAGGAGTAATCTTTGCTATGCTGACTAGTTTTACATGAATATATGGCAAAATGCAAATGTTTTAGCTACCGAAGTACAAGTACATTATATATTTAATACTTTCATTTAGGCTGTTGTTAATTGTAAGACTGTATCTGAAGACAGTTATTGAATATTTGTTACAACGAACGCAATACCTAGGTGTAGTTTGTGTTTTTCCCTTATAGTTTCCTGGTGGTTAGTTAGCAGCCACTATGAACAGGATTGAATATCGGACATTATTCCAAAATAATGTTTTGGTTCTTTCATATTATGCCATCAAGGCCAAAACCAAGAAGATTTTTGCGCTTTGATTACTATTAATACAATATCAAATATAATTAATCTATTCCCGAAGGAAAAATCTCCCGAATACCAAAATACCAACTGTAAATCAGGCTACCACTTACGTATTCAATTACGTTTACTATGGCGAATATGTGTATATACAAGATAAAATAAGTTTAAAGGACGATGTTTTGAATAGCAACGGCGTTATTACAGTTTAAATGTCTAATATTTAGCATATTATCTTGTCATATAGCAGGGCAATCGCAACAATGGAAGCAAACTTTACCTTATAAATAGAAATAAGTATTACATAAATGCAATTTCATAATAAATATTATAACTTTTACTTTTCAAAGCGTAATTAACTTTGATTTCATTGTGTACAGATGAATTGTAACAATGATAATTTATAAATGCATTGTAATATATTTAATAACCTTATTTTTATGTGACTAGTTGTATAACAATAATACATTATGTATTATGCAAGGTCAATGGCTATTTATACTCTCTGAATAAACTAAAATTAAAATATTTTTATAAGTACAAGTACAGTGCGTTACAAAACAACCCATTAATAGTAGGGAATTTTTGATTTGTGCGAAATAAAATGCTCATATGAGTTATATTGGGATCGTTTAGACTTACTATTATAATAAATACAAACAGATAACATGTGTCCCTCCTAAACAGAAGAAATCTTGTCGTTAAGATGTTTTTCCCAAATTATTCGAATTCTGGAATGTCTTCAAAGCTATAGCCTGGATAGCCTTTGTATGCACAATAAGCTATTCGGACGTGGTAGGCTCCAGGTATGAACATTAAAAAGCCCATGATAATCATTGGCCAAATCCGGTCAGCAAACTAAGGAATAATTAATTTCAGAAACATTTAGGCACACATTCTAAACAATATTGATACATAAAGCAATATGGGGTAAAGTAGTAAATTTTTAGTAAACCTTAGCATCCAAATGTCCGGTGACGACCAACGAGCCTAAGACAAGCAAAACTGCTCCAGCAAAGCACAAAAAGGCTGCTAATGTTATCGACCGTACAGGTACTCGTACAGGAG
The DNA here is from genome assembly GCA_034694165.1 of Tomocerus mixtus. Classification (NCBI taxonomy): domain Eukaryota; kingdom Metazoa; phylum Arthropoda; class Collembola; order Entomobryomorpha; family Tomoceridae; genus Tomocerus; species Tomocerus mixtus. The sequence continues at coordinate 92,431 of JAQFYC010000006.1, read as the reverse complement.
GTTTCTGAAACTATTAATAGCCCGTATTATTACTATAATGATGTTTAATAATGGAGAATATTGAATCATTTAATACTCTTTCCTGGAGCATTTCCATATTATAGCGAATTCATTGAAAATCATTGTAAACCACTGTACTAATATGATGTGGTACCTAACATCAAACCTTTCCCTAAATTGTAATCTGATTGGTGATATTGAGATTTATTTGTTTGCCTAGTTTGCCATATTGCAATACTATTTACAAATGATAAAGAATTGTCTTTACCTGAGAATCAATATATTCGTCATTGGAGCTTCCGGCGCTTTTGGACAAAGGTCGATATGTAGCGATATTGGCCCCTTCTGTGCATTGTCCCGAACCAGGTATATTTTCTCCGACACCGGGGATAGGTGGCTTTCTATTTGTGACTCTAATTTTTGTCATCGCAGAGTAGAATTTAAGTGATAGAACCACTGCTAAATAAACATGTCAATTATTACCAACACAATCTATTAATTAGTCTAATGGACACGTTTTGTTTTTAGTCAGCGTCACCGGCATTCAGCAATGGACTACAAGCCAACAAAGTCACTGAAGAGCATTTGGCCACTAAAGAGTCTTTGGTATTACATTATTATTATTTTAATAATGTAATAGTGCAAGTTTCTAGTTGTAGTTAAGTTATGACCATTAATCTTGCAAGAATCATATATCTCAAGGTTTTTCCCAAAAGGAACTTAATTGAAATTGAGATTAGTATGCCATGATTCCAAACTATTTATGTAGAACATTTATTTTGCTGAAATGAGAAAATAGGGAACAATTTTAATTATTTGCGTGAAAAGTGTAGTGGGTTTGCTACTTTAAAGTCCACTGCTGATTGCTGATACCGCTGAATCCTTACGAAATCTACATATAGTTACCCAATTTGTTACAAATACTACATAATTGAGAACAGGTTACCAAATATGTTACATAAAGCGTATATAAAGTTGTAATTTATGCTGTCATAAAATTTATTTAATAATTATACTTACGTGACTAAATAAAATCCTGCACAGAATTCCAGTGGTCTAGATTTGTAGCCCTGGATAAATTTGGCTGCTTTGAAACAAGGATCCTTCAATTCAAGTTAATCTAATTGCTCAAAATTAATCTGGGTTGGAGTTTTGCGTTTTAACGTATTAAAATCACTTTACTACATGTAGTACGCAGTATTAAATTTTTTCTAAATGAAAATTATATTTAGAAATAGAACTTTGTGTCAGCTGTTATAAATAATAACAAGGCTATGCTGTATCACTGATGCACCAATGCAGATTGAATGTGTGTTTACTATTACAGCATTTTTGTCTTATGCCGGCGTCATTCGTGTGTTTTTGTATTACCAATAGTACGATGAATGTTTGTGCACATTCAATCTGGCACCTCTAGTAGTCTCTGTCTCTCTTTTTTAGCTTGTGTTACCAGATGCAAAATACATATCATAAATATTTGTCTGAAATCTGGAATGAAATCGATCGATAATTATGTAATGCATGGTTTACACTGTAGAATGTTATGTAGAAAGGTACTAAATGCTTGATCTCATCTCCCCTATAATTTTACCATGTACCACACACTCTCTTTTTGTTTTTTGTTCTTCACTGGTAAAACTTTTAAAGTGCAAAATTAAGTACCTGTAAATAGCGAATCTGTTTCAGTGAGTTAATACACTAGGAGCTAGGACATAATTTTGTGTGGCTTATTCTTATCTAATAAAATTACAAATAATGTTAGGACTCTCCTGTATTAATTTGATTTTATCTGCCAATTGACAATTCTATTATATTTTCTATTACTTCATTCCACATACAAATTTTTAAAGTTAAAAAAATATAATGAGGATGAAATATTAGTATTAGCTACAAAGATCAACAATTTTTAGTCTTGCTCCGCTACATGTAGAATAGTAATGTTATAATCCCTAACTTTTCGCGACAGTAAGTATACATATATTGCCTATTTTAATTAGTGTGTTGTGTTTCAAAGTTGTAAAAAGTAAAGTGCATTTAGGAAAGGTAGCCATTCACTAGCATTTGTGCTCATAGCTTAATATACTCGTAGGAAGCTACACACGTTGCAACACAACATAAATAAGCATTGTAAAAAATGTTAAATGAACTTATTATGGTAAACATATTGAAATACATAATTTACAGAGGAGTATCCACAAGATAAATAAATCTTTCCTAATTATAATTATGATAAGATCGAAATCTTATTGTACAAGTCTATTTTAAAATAAGTTGAAAAAGTTGCTTATCTTTAGTAAACTTGTTAATTCTGTTTCACTGTAATAATGGATTCCAAAATGTGGCAAAATGTTTTCGTAGAAACCCCTACGGTGGAGTGGAATCTTATGAGTATTAATATATTGTTCTCGTTAGTGGCCTTATCTATATTACGTATAGTTAGTATGCATGTATATATGTAAATATTATCAATATCACCATGCAGCGTCAGCAATCAGACAGGACAGAACAGAGTATTCATTAGGTGATTTATTTACGTTTGGTTGGACTGGGGAAATTGTGTATGAATGAATATGTCGGATAGATTTCAATCGAGGTGTTATCCTGTCATTCTATTTATTACTTTGTTTCACAATATTATTGCCAATAATCTGATACCTCAATCGTAGGCAAAAGACAAATGAATCTGTGAGTCGCAAAAGTCGAAGTATATTTCAGCGAGTAGTGCAGAGATTGCCTGCAAGCGTCTGCCCTGCAGACGCAGACAATGAGTTACAGAATCAATTATTTGTATCATTGTAGGACTGGTAATGTTGTACAGTTGTACACACATAGTAAACGGAACACCGGTTTATCAAATAGAAAGTTATTTTAAACTTTCTCACTGAATTAGAACGAATATTTTCGCTGTGTGGGCATCTGCAGTATAATCAGATCTGAACGATTTAGTATGCTAATAGTAAATGTTGAGGAGCCACAAAAATGCCGTAATACATATAAAATATATAAATAGTAAATAATATGATACCAATTCCATATTAGATGTAAACATTTACATTCTTTAAAATATTACAATACAATGTATTATTATTTTGGTATTTACGGTATACAGTATTAAGCGCCAGATTGATGTCTTATAATATGTATTATATTATGACTGTTCTATTATTATACTGGTTTACGTGAAACACGAACAAAGATTTGAGTAGGTGCTAATATGGATAATCTCTAGTATTTTATTCCATTTCCCGTCGAAACCACTGGAAATTGGAGTAGCAACAATGGAGATAATTAAATGAGTTTCATTTAGTCATCGCTTGCTTAGATATAGGTTTAATAACTATAGTTACCCAGTAAATGGTGCAATTCATCTTTCCTCCATACATATTTCAATTGTAAAACCCAGCCTATACTATACCTAACGAATATTCTCTGATACGTATGCTGATATAAACAATAAGTAATTGATTTGATTAATTATGATAGCAGCCGCAAGCCGGGAAAGTGTTCTATTTAAACTAAATAGATGGCTTGCTTATAGGCTGGGATTTAATTCAAAGAAAATTCTCAGAACTGTGGACTAAATTACAATTTGTCTCTCTCCACAGCCATATCATTGGAAGTGACTCAAAGTCAAAGTTGATTCTTGCCTTACTATGGGTAATACAATTTTGATGTTGACAAGTATTTTATAATCATCTGTAGTATAGTATTTTCTAATGACAACACAGTGCACAAACCAATAGCAGCAGGCCCATTGCAATAAATTGCATGCAATTGCCAAATCAAGCGTCCTTGAAAGCTGAGCCCAAAGTATGGATTAATATAAGCAAAAGTTGTACATAATTATATAAATTTCCACTTGGTGCATAGTACAGTGCATACTATTCCGTTTGTTGATTGGTGGACGATTATCCGTTGGACAGTAAGGATATATATGTAAATGCAAGATATTCTGCCAGGAGTATCTTTTAGGTAATAGACATCAATACCAATAATCAATCTGTCATGTAACAGATCAAAGAACGTAGTTAGGCAAATTGGTATGCGGCATACCATAACCCTTACATTTAGTAACGATCGCGACCTAAGGAAGGTTCCAGTTTACATTCACCCACCACAAAACATCGTAGATAAGAGCTAAGGGGTATTAGTATTTGCTTCCAACTGGAGTGCGACCCACACAATTTAATAATGAACAACTAATTTTTTTGTCATTTTCCTTTGCTTAGATATATTGCAAACATTGATGCAATTCAAATGAGCCAAAATGCAGTTCCCTCCCACCGTCCATAGTCCAATATATTGCTCTAGAACATCAAAGGAAAACTGGTGATATAATACATGATGTTAATAAAGAGTAGTAATTAGTTCTAAGACAGGCATGCTTTTAATTTGTATCCAGTTCAGCCAGTCTAAGGAAAAGCCCAACTGGAATTGTTATTGCTCTTGACTCTGCCACCATGATATGTATATAGTTGCCGGTGCAATGCAAGTGCGTGGGAGGATTGATATTTTGGCTATAGAAAAGCAACATGTGCCATTTCCAGCAACTCGTGGTAATCGATTTAAGAATCACATGTAGTTAGAACGGGAATTTATACAGTATATTTCCTATTATGAACTAGTCCCAATCAAAAGCATCCAGAGAAAGCTACAATGCAATTCTAGTGTAAAACCATAATAATGTTGCAACTTAGATTCCAGTAAAGTTCCAGATACTTAATATTATAGATATAATCTTTGGTATGGTTAATACACTCCTCTTCATGTAGTTGTGATTCTTTGACCGTATAAATACTTTTATTACGATAAAAATTAAATGATGAAGACCTTCAAATTCGGAGAATAAAGGATCTCTTATTGAGAAACATTAAATAAATGACGTAGTTTTACTTTTTCAGCTCACTTAAGGTATTTTTTTACAGCTTTTCTCTTACTATTAAAAAGCATACCTAGGTGTAGAAATTTTAAACAATAGACAGTACCTTACTCAACTTTACATGGTAAAAAGGTGGACGTTAGGGTAACTGGACATGGGACCACAGGACTAGAGACAAATTAATATCTTTGGAAAAGGTTACAAATATACTGATTTCTTTCGCTAATATAGTATTATTTCTTACAGATCTATGTTGGCCCATTTTTTGTGAGTTTGAGTACGATGTACGAAAGAGAAGTTATATATTTATGAATTAGTGATATCAACTATGTAATCTTAATTAGGTCAACGGACTTTTTTATGTTTAATCGCCCAATTGAATACTAATTGCAAGCTCAATTTCCGCATCTCTGCATTTTCTGCTTCTGCATCTTCGTATTCTAATTTAATTCTATTTGCAGGAAATGATGCATTATTTGCTAAAAAGCATAGCAGCTAAAATAGGATTACAAATATCTGAAGTTTTGTTGGCTACCAAACACGCCTTAGCAGAATTTAAGTTTACGTGTGTACTTATTTTTCAATACAGGATAGTAGTGAGACATATGCCTTAGCTGTAATGAATATGGTCACTTTTTTGTGATTCGTATTCGAACTGTACTAACAATAGATGCAAAATAATTAGTTCACATATTTGAGTTTAATAACTTTTGCTATTTATTTATAGTACAAAAAATTATGTAAATAATTTTCCTTAACAAATCTAGTTGTATAAATACTCGTTAGTGTGTTTGCTTTCTTGCCATCTTTGTGTTGTGACACATTGGCATTGACATTAACTCAGATGGAAAATTCAGCCTTATAAAAACAATAGCGGACAAATTGGAAGATATTCTGTTAAACTACAAATCACAAATAACTAATAACAGGTTGGTATTCGCTACAGTGTGAATGCTATATATTGGGGATGCTACTGAACTATGAATAACTGCGCCTACCCAATTATCTGAAAGCTTGTTCAGCAGACGTTCTTCGGAGTCGTTATTTAAGTACATTATAATAACCGATAATACAATGCTCTATATTTATACTTCCTCTTTTGAAATATGAAAATGTATTTACTTCTCATATGTTTGAAATTGTGTTTCACTCATTGATATTTGTGTAGGTAGGTCCACAAAAGCAAACTGGTGAATGATGCCCATTTGGGAAAATAAAAGTATTCTTTGAGATTATTTAACTTGGTTAGAGAGTAGACGTAATAAAAATATTTATGCGAATCGAAAGCTCTCTTTTGTGAGTTTGGAACCAATAGTCACCTAGATACCTTCCACCTTGCAAGATTTCCACGGATGGATTCTTTTTCATCATCAGGACAGAACAGTATTTAAGGAAGATATCAGAGTTAAGTAGTTATTTAAGAGACGTGAGTTTTCAAAGAAATGGAAAAGGTGGTACATACACACAAAGGAGGGAAATATTCTTAGCAGCAGAGATACTATCAATGCACAAAGAACCCGTCACCATGATGAGTACATTAAAAATGAATACGAATGACATGACAGAAGAATGAATAGAAAATTTGAATAGCAGGGGGAGGTAATATAATAGCTTTCCTTTGTGGGTATTATGTATATTATTATGTACACATTGTTCAATGCTCTTAGCTACTCCATTACACATTTATTATTAGATACATATTATCCTTCTATGCACTTACTTACTTCAACACCTATATGGATAGAAGACACAAGATATTATTATGTTACGTACCTATACCTACCGACAATACATAATTCCTACTACCGTAACATGTACATTCACTTCTTTACATAATATTTTGAATCCCCACTTTTCTTTCATCTTTAAGACATTTTACATGAAACGTATACAGCTTTTACAGTGTGTTCAGTAATATGTAATAAATAATCTCTTCTTATTTATTTAAGTACTGATGGGAATAAAGAAGGTATTATTGTGTATGTTGAGTGAACTTGATTACAGTGTTAAGGTGCTTACTGAAATGTTAAATAAAGTATTAAAGCTGCTTAGACATTAGAATACATATGACTACGTTATATCTGTATTTATAAATTTTCAAAAACCAACGAAAATATCAATACCGATTAAAACCAATTTGACACTTCAATTATGGAACAATTATACATGATGGGTGAAAAAGTGTTCACTTCGAAAAGATTGTATTTAGGATGAAATGCTGGGAGCAAAGAGCACTACTATATAAGGATTGAGACAAGTTAAAAGGAAAGAAGGTCCACGTGCAAAGAACTCACGGATGAATGGAAATGGACAAACTAATCTTCCCTTCAGTGATTCTAATTTTGAATTTTCACCATTGTAAACCCATTTCACACGAGATGATAAAATGTTTGATGCTCTTTTTGGAGGACCATGTATATAAATATTAATAAATACCCTTGGTATAAATAAAAATAAACGAAAAGGAAAGAATCCAGAATTGACAATAGAATTTGATATAATAAAATATGTCGTTTATGTAACCAATGGTTGGGAAGGTCTTGATCAAGCATAGTTTATCAGCGTAGGAGGCTCGTTGACAACCTAAAAGAATACATATTATAATTGGTTACGTAAATACACCCACAATTCCAGTTGAATTATCTGGACTCATCAAATCATCTTCATATATACTTCTAATAAACTTGTTTTAGTGAATAACATTTAAGATGAATGCTTGTAATAGTTGTAATGTAGTAATAATGACGAAATAATATACTTCAAGACTACTACAGAATTTGCTTTAGCTAAGAATAAAATAATACCTTTTTTTTTGGAAAACTATGCCTTTATACTAAAAAACTATACTCAAAAAATTATTTTCCCATTTTAAAATCCTAGTGTAGCAGTATAGGTCGCCGTTGGAAGATGCCGCATCTTAAATAAATACATACAGATTTCTCAGCTCGCAGGATTTGAGCGAGAGAAAGTGAGCTTTCGTTCTTCATTTAGGTATCTTCTCTATTGGCAATATCAACACTGAAGTAGACCTAGCTCCGCCATCTTCAACTGAAGGTGAAAAGCGATGGAAAGTGGAATTTTCCAACCACATCTTTATTTGGGCAACACTTAAGTTTCATTGATGCAAGCCCAAGTGTGTATTCAGTTTAACCGTTTAGCGTTTGAGAATAATGATATCCCCCTTGAAAGTTTAATCATCCCCAATATAACCAATGGTATGTTGTTTTATCTATGCTTGAACTTAAATAATTGAAGTAATAGAGTGTGAAACTATCGTCCTTTGCTAATAAATATACTTAAATTTTACTTCTTTCTCATAAATCCGGATTATCGAGTATCCAGTTTCTTGATAAATCATGTTATAACAATTTGCAGTTGTTTCGCAAACTCAAACTTTCTAAAAGTGCAAAGCCAGAAAGTAGGGCAGAGTACTTTACATACCAATAGTAAGCTGTTTATGTTGTTTTTATGGTGTCTTGCTTATATGGAGAAAGTTAAGCGTTATTTTAGACAGCGAAAAGAGAAAAGGAGTATGTTAGGTCATGATTCATGTTCATATATGCCTATTTTTGTAGAAACAGGATTTGGTTTATGTTATTAGCAAATACAGATGATGGTAGCTACAGAATTGTTAATTCATTATCATAGCTATCACTCAGATGAGATGATTATCGCAGAATAATTATTATCTATTCCCCATTAGCACCAATTAATTACAAACCATGGATGTAAATAATAATTATAATCTCAAAGGAAACCTATACTGTATCATGTAAACGTGGAATAGATGACTCACTTTCAAAAAATGATCATATGTAAGTAGGTACATAGAATAATGGGTGGTAAAGCATATATACGTATAACAATAACAATGGGAAAATGTACACAAGACATAATATGTCTTATAGTCTAGACTTTAGATATGCAGCTAGAATAGCTACACAAACAAAACAAGTAAAAGTGGGAAAGTACGGCTTACTATTGTAGTGAGGTAGGAGAAGATGGGAATGTTGATTTTTGTGAAAAGTGTAAAAAGTAGATTACATGACAGAAGTGTAGCATGCCGTACCTAGACAATATTTAGTGAATGAGAATAGCAGGTTTATCGACTAGGACTAGGATAACGCGTCGACCATTGTGACGTCGGAGTTAGCCCAGTTTCCGCACGTCACCCGCTGGAAGATGACGTCAAAAACCCGGGTAGTAGGATATCGATCTTGGAGAAAACGCTATTGCCTTTCCCTTGTGTGTTCCAAGTTCCAAGTTCCAACCAGGCCTACCGTACTTGGTCATTGCATATCTTACAGTCAGGGAACCAAACCAAAATCCAAGTCAAAGAAGCGTAACATAGTCTATACGGGTATGGTACATAGAGAATTGGCAAGTTCTAAACTCACTTCTTCCAGTTCCAACTCATTCCTTTCCACGTACACTACTATACACGTATGCAGCATTAGCCTGGGATAGTTGGACCGGATGAATCTAGTTTATATATGCTTTAACTTCTATACTTATTACATACTCTCATCTCTCTAAACAAGAGTAAAAGTACATTTTGTGCAAATACTTTATTGCTATACTCAAGTTAGCTAAACATGCATATAACGTAGGCATAACCAAATAGTCAACCACTGCACTATGGATTTGGATAAATATTTCTATATTGTTTTGCTTTGCTATCTTGTTTATAAGTATTTTATACCTTTATACCGCTATTCTCACTAGTTCTGTTTATATCTGGATGACTATACGTAATGGACTTGCTTTTGCTTATTAAATTCTTATACTTACATACTTATATATACTTATACTTTCCTTTCTTCGTTCGGCCTTCGCACACGTACTCAATGTGTGTAGTGTGTACACAGATAGTTGACGATGAGTAACTTTCCCTCATACTCGTCGATTTGGATCCGCTTCGCTTCTCACATCTTTTTCAGCTTTCACATTTAAACCAAGAGCAAAGGAAAGCTACTACTTACTACTGTATTATATATATGTATCCTATTCTTGTGTAAGCTATTCTGAATGTTCTGGCTTTCATTTCTTGTATAAGGTACCTAATAAATTTAGTAAATATACGAACCAAGTAATTTTGGTATTGAATAGTATGGCGTAACATAAATAACTCCATATTATGTTTTACTGTAATTGTACTACTCACTTGATTGTATCAACGTGTACTAAAAGTAAGAGAAAGTGTATTGTTTCCAATAATATCTTTGATTAATTGTACATATGAATGACATTATTTCAAATACAACGTTTAAGATTAATTTTCTCCTTTCTTTTAAAATGGATATAATATCTGCTACTACTATCATCTTAGTTATTTAGTTTGATTTTGAATCATGAGACTAACGAAAATCTTCGTTCAAGTCTACTATTACATACAATCAGTTTGCCTGCGTTTATTCCTCTTTGGCTTTGGAATGATTTTGCCAAGATGCATTATACAGAATATTAAATTGTATTATACTGAGGAGAACTCACTTATGATTTTTAAAAGTTATATACTCTATATGTTGCAGATAATGTATAATGTAAGGGTTGTGTTGTACCCTATAAATGTACATTAAGTTATTGTACTGCATGAACATACTTACATCATAAATATATAAATAGGTAAGATAACATAAATAATACCTGTAGGTATTTACATGTTGTATTTACTAGAGTATGCACTTCTGCAAAATCCCCACATTTGCAATCCATGCTCCATATTTAGTTAAAGGGAGAAAATACGGTATGTGTAATAGAATCATAGATGTACATTTAGTATACTGGTAGACTTTTGTTGAGCTTTACATCTTCATTCGTGCATCTAATTTATGGTTTACTCTTTGCTGTAGTAGTCGCTTCTGTTGATTCGGGGCAGAGAGTTGTGCATGGTCTGCTGTATGGTATGATGCATGGTATGTATATAGTAGTGGTTCTTCGAATTTCTCCTTTCATAAAGTCTGTCTAGGGCATGGAGTATATTGTATTAACTCTATAATGTGTAGTAGCTGTATCTGTACCGTATACATAGTATTATTATTTTCCTACTTAGGCACACATACTACATTATTAATAAAATGTAGGTACCTACATGCATACAGCAAAGGTAAGTATATAGCTATGCATTCTATGTATCTTTTCAAAAGTAAATTGAGGAGAGTAGTATAATAAACATGCAATGTAACAATTTAGTACTATAGAGAAGTGTAGGTAAGTAAGGACATAAGAAATACCTAACAACACGTTTGCCTTACCTTGTCCTTGCTTTCTCTATCAGTTCAGTTCAGCAGCTTTCCTTTCCCCTTTCTCTTTCCTTGTTCACCCACTCTATATGGACCTTTCCGGTTTATTGACAGATAATATGACCTATCCTACCATGCAACAGCCTAGATCTTCATATAACCCTATAATATTTCTTATGTGTATACTTGTTCTCTCTCTGATGTCAGAAACAGAGGCAGAATAAACAGTTTCCATCCCAGTTCCACTATTTTACGTACATAGTTGCTTTCAAGTAATACTTTTCCCCTTTTCTAACAATTGTTGACAGATGCTACCTGAAGGCAATCGATTAGTGTTTCTACTTACATGCAGATAATGACATATTCTAAAGATCCCCAAGTAGTCGTAAGCTGTACTTGTAAGCACAAACATCTTATTTTGCTTGCTCATATTTAGATCCTTTAGAGGATTTTGCTACCTCCTGCAAAATCCCTTTATTTATAAATATTCGCAAAATATTATAAGCCATAAATACTGCTTAGGGCAATTCGTACGATGTGTACTTGCTAATAAAAGCTATTTACCAAACCAATAGTACAAGGTGGGCGTTTAAGAGATTCTACGTAATCAAAACACCTGTTTTCCAAGTTTCATATCGTCAGGTATATATTTTCGGAAACATTCGATAAAATAAGATGAGATTTTCATGCAAAAGTTAATTTCAATTTAATTTGCGTAATAGATTTTTCTCATTTGGGAGTTACTATTCAGACATGGTATTTTTAGAGCGACCCACTCTACTGTTTCGTAACTTCATAGCAAATAAAATCCTTGTCCACACTCATCAATAAAGGTATTGCTCCATCGTTTCTTTTTAGTATATAAATACAAAAGAAAATACCTGGTAAAATGAATTAAATGCTTAGCAGCCCACACTAAAAAACCAATCTCGTCAAGCAACAAAGAGATTAAATTTCACATACGGAAGAGATTGTTTCATTAGTGAACTGCTAATGTTGTTGTTCAAATTGGAACTACTTATTAAAGTAAAAAGATTAATTATAGCAAATGATTTATTTACAGTAGATAGTATAATTATAAATATTTTTGTTGATCTCATATTTGAATATTCATGACAAAGTTGTCTGTAAACGCACTAAGGAAATGTTCCGTTTACAGTACTGGATAGTAATAATATACAAATCATACTTTATTAACAGCGAAGCTGGATATGCTTTCGTAATGTCACTCTGTATGTCTGTCTCAGCGATAACTTTTAAAGTATGCGACGGATTTCAACCAAAATTGGCATACATGTTCATTGGTATAATAGCTCAATGCAGGTTGAAAATGGTCTAGATCGGACCACCCCAAGGAAAACAGGGGGAGACTTTTACATTTTTACACACTTAGTAACTTTTAAACCGTTCAACTTTTTTGAATTGTGAATGCAAGGATAAATTTTATTCTCTCACAATGCCCCAGCTTATTGGGGCAATGTGAGATTTGGCCAAAAACGGACTGTACTATGTAGGGCAATGTGAGATTTGACCAACTGTATTATGTGGGGCGATGTGAGATTTAAATAATAGTACCTTCGCTGGTCATTTATAGTGGTTAGTATCCAGTTTATTCAACATGTTAAAGGAACACAGCATGTTTAACACTTTGCCGGATATTAATTCGCTCGTTGGGCTTCAGATAGGAAAAATATGGAAAGCAAATTACTCCGAGGGAAGGTATGATACAATGTGGTTCATCTTCTTTATCTTAAAGTATATTTCAAATGTGATAAACGTAAATGTTAAGCCAAAAACTCCAAACTTTCTTTTTAGAAATGTTGTAGTGAAATTAGTTGTATTTAATCACATTGCACAATATGCTCAACTAAATTGGATTGGTCTACGTGATGCATATTTCCGTATTAATTATAATATTTTTTATCGTTTTATGAATTTAATTTATTAGGTATATTACATAATGATAGGACATTTCATTGTGATTGTGAATACGACGTATGATTCATTGAATTACTCTACACCAAGCGCTAATATGGTAATAGTACTACAAATATGAAAACGAAGGGATCGTCGCCAGTTTATTATTATTATTGAGAATGGGGTTACTCACAGATATAGGGAACGTTCACTCATGCATGCTTAGGTAGGTTAGACATTGTTAAGTTGAAAGGTAAAGGAAAGTCAAGTAAATGTAGCAGTTGAATGGATTCATTAGATAGTATGGTGAGGTAATTTAGGTAATAATACTGGGCAGCAGACACACGTGGAAATAACGAAAGAGGGAGGGAATCTCCATTGAGACACTACGTGAAAATAATTAGTGAAATATAATTTGCAATTAGGTTAGTCAAATCATTTGGAGATTAAACGTTGCGTTCGATATTGTGTGATTAGATGAAAATTGTGTATAATCTAAGGAAAATGTCAACAGATGTGGATTTTTTACAACCTTGACGTCACAGCCAGAGTAAAAAACGAGAGTTGAGTGAGATTGGGCTTGGAACTGAGTGAGAATCTCTGAGTCTAGTGTAAAAGTATCTATCCGCATACTTATCTTAAGTAATACCTACCTAATAACAGTTTACAGTACACTCCTCAATGTAATATGCTCCTCGTTCCCTATTTACATTTACAGAGCTTGTTGTTGGCCACATTTGCTTATAGGTAGGTACCCGGTACTACTTACATGTTGCTCCTCTAACTCCAAGCAAAGAACATACACAGCGTTGCGTTGTACTAACATCTATACTACATACTTTTCTACTTGGGCACATACTCTAGTTTTAACTTGGCTTATACGATACCTTGGATAAGACATATCTAGCCCAACAACGGTTATCAAACTTAAAGCTTAGTGCATGTCGTTTGTTCTCCCTTTTCTATATACAAACTTCAACGAAGCAAATGCGAAGAACAGTCATCAAGAGCCGAGACGCTCCTTTGATCTCTTAGGCACCTATTCTTCCACTTGCAATTAGGCATAATGTCTATGTAGGTAGGTATTTAATATTCTTACGGGCTTGGCTACTCCTTAGTCTTTTATCTCATTCAATGTAATATTTTCCTAGGTATATATGTGTAAGTTTCTCCAATTTTAAGTGGGCATCCTTGTGTGTGTCCCTGCCAAAAGAGAAAGATTATATTTTCTCGCACAATTAGAAGGCATCGGTATTTACAACAGTTATTAGTTAATTATTAACAAAAATATATGTACTCATTCTTAAGACTTGCAGATACGAATACAGTTTAACATTATTCGCTTTTACTTCATTAAATATGTTATATTTAAGTATGAAGAATTTATAACTTTTCAAAGGGAATATCCAGGAAACATAAATAAGGATTAAGCACTTTTTCATTCTAATGTGTTATAGCTAATTAAGTAGAAGGTTGCGCAACACGCGCAAAGTTAATTATGCTGCAAAGAAATAATCTATAGATTTGCCAGCAATTCCCATGTTTGCAAAATATTAAAAAGAGACAATCGACAACTCTTCTAATATTTTAAGTCCTTTAACTTTTGTTATTGTCAGCAAATATAATCCTGAGTAATGAGCCCCAATTACCATATTTATCTACCTTCTTGCTTCCACTTTGAAATATTATAACTTAAGGTATCATACTTTGTGTGGGAACTTTTGGTACTATTTTTGATCTGTAATTAAGTAGGCATCTGCAAACAAATCAAATGGATTACATGCTCCTTTATTTGTATTCTCAGAAAATTATAATTGCAATTTGTACACAATAAGGAGCTGCAACTACAGTTCATGATAATGACGATTAGGTATTATCTTACTTAGTATTATTGTATTGCGTAAAAGAACACATTTTGTGAAAGAATTTCCTTCAAAATCAACAGTGGAAGATTATTATGATAAATATAAGTATATAAATGACAATTTTTACTGTTTGTTGACTTTAATTCTGCTGCCTTTCTGCTTTCATACACACATACAAGTAACTTTATATCTTTGATCTTACAGAAGGTGTACATAGTCAGTCTTTATCGAGACTATCAGCTAGTTAGTATTATAAAATACATCCGTAACGATCCGAAGTACATAATAAAAAAAATGTTATAGACTGTACATATAATATGGAAATGTTAGTAGAATATATTGTCATTACTGATGTTATTTACATTTTATTGTATTTTTAAGCACATTGTAGTTTTCGTCGTTGTCAACACATCAAAAGATGATCAATTACATTGCAACAAACTTATAAGCCCATTTATGTGTACATATACATACAGCTATCCCAATCATTTATTGAAATGTAATATTTAGGCGATACATACAATTAGCTATCAATATTTTTTCGGTACTAAAAATAAGTAATTCATTCTATTTATAAGTACGTAATGTTAATATAAATGATTATGATGATCATGATGAATGCGCAGTTAAAGACTCCATAGTGCAGACCTTGTTTCCTAGATAAAGCACGCTAATGCGAATGACATAGTACAAACTGAGGAAACGAAAAGTATAAGCTAAACATCAAGCGAAGTTGAGTGTGAGTACTGACCTAAGTACACTACATAGTAGTGCTTTATTGCTTGCTTTATGCTCTTGCTACATGCTGGAGTCTTTACTACAGTTCCATAGTTCCAGTTCCAGCAAAGGGAATCTTTCCTAAATTGCCTGCTGAATGAAACGTAGAAAATTATATAATAATAGTTCATGACGCTCCATTGACGCAAAAGACATTGGTGATCGATTTTCGTGCAAATATAGACATTCCTTTGTTATTTTTAGAAAATATAGCTTTTGCCCATTGAGGCGTTATATTATTCAAGAAAACAACTTGCTCCGTCATTCGTTCACGTATGTAATGTTATTGTTTTTTTATTCATGGCTCTGTAGTCCGTGTGTCCCTAGCTGGATGGATAATATGGAATCAGTAAACTATAAGTTGCTTGCTAGTCGGCTGTAATTAACTATGGGAAAGGCAAGCATATGAATAAAGTTCGTACACAAATAGTTTCTTGTTGCCATTGTTCTTATTATATGCTTTAATTAAATTTTCCTTTCGTCAATCCCAAAATACATACACCTGTGTTAAATCAAGCAGAACTATATTTACATCAATCACAAGCGTCAGTATTCATTATTCAGATATTTACTATACTACATATTTACTACTGTACAATCAATCGTCTATAAATATCATCAAATTGCCATTGTGACAAGGTTGGCGAGCGATTCATGGCTATTTATAGTTTGTGCAACCTATGCTACCTTCATTCTTACCTATGAAGGTATGCATTAGCCTCATATCCCAAGAATCCTAATTGTAACGATTTCAATTGGAATGCCTAAAAGTGCGCTATCGTATGAGTGTTTATCAAAGACTATTCTCGGAAAACTCGAGTTACGTAATGAGTTACAGTATTTTTGGGATTCAGGCACAAATCAGGGAGTGCACTGCTATTGTATTGTGATTGCGGTTATGTGTATTGAACAGATGCCTTCCAAATGCTGCTATTATTTGCCTTCTAATGCTTTGAGAATTTACAAATGCCGTCAGCTTCTGCGTGACGTGTGTGGGGATAGTGAAATCATGATAATTTCCATAGTCACAACAAAAAATCCTGGAGCAATTTTTCTTGCAGCAGAGCAGGGTTATCATTTTCGAAAAACATAAATCCATCTCCAAAATTAAAGACTGTAATCCAAACAGAATTAGGACCGTCAATCAAATTATGTTTATCTTGATATAGGTTAACTGCCTACCTATGTAAATAACTAATTATATCGATGAGCTTTAGATATTTTGTATCAAAGTACAGTTCTGCAGGAGAATTCCAACCCAGGCAGCAATCTAATAATTTTTGCATATTATCCTATAGTTACCACAAAAATTATTATTAATTGTGGATATGGTGTTTCATAACTTTGCAACTCTTCACCTTACCTCTCCGCCGTTTCCAGAGTTGGACTTGATTTGGATTACGGAGGTCTCCGCTTTATCTTTCCATATATTCAATGTAACTATGATAGTAAGATGAGAATCCCTTGTTCTTTTGTTTTTAAGTTGCGTGGTCGGGCCAGTTGACATGATGTTTTATGCACCACTAATTTCTTAAGGGTTCTCTAACTCTGTTGTTATGAGAAATAATGCTTAATGTTTTCATTATAAGGAAGCCCATAGGTTTTACACAAGTTAAGCTTGAGTTCATTTAGTATTCCCAAAAGAAGGATTGAGACAGATGAGAATGTGAATGAATGGGAAGTGGAGATGAGATGATGATCTATGCCAGATTTGATGTCAATATAGTGACTGCAGAGTTCGTTGGTATTTACGGATAGGTCCTGTGGTTGACCTGTGTTCCGGAGGAATCCTTTTCTTCCATGACGTCACCTAATTTGCATATAAGTTAAGTTTATAGGCGTTGTCGAGTAAAGCGAGGAGAGAAAAAGAAGAAAGCCCCTTGAAAACGCCCTGCTGCAGCATGAAATCACGGGTGTCATGATCACTAACAGTTTGTCCACCGTATGGTCGACAAATCTTGCGATTATCAACTGTCTGATGATCTTGCAAATAAACTGACACTTCCATTGTGTTCTCCTCCTCGAAAAATGGTCTCTGCCTTAAAATCAATATCTGGTAATATGAATCAACATTAGAATGCGAATAAGTTAGTTTTCCGTATATTCTATTATGTATGTAGAGTAACTTTCAGAATCAAGTCATTGCATCGCGTGCACGGTGCACAACGATGATCCGATCAAGTTACCTTTATATTATAACAATATTATGAGTGTGTGTTGTAGTACTACGAGACTACAAATACAAGATACGTACGGGTACGGCATTATAATAATACTAATAATGTTCTTAAATATAGTTAGGCTTAGGCAATAGATAGTAAGTAGGTATCTATCTTCCTATGAAGTATAAAGTTACGTCGTAGCCTAGCAGCAGCGGCTCGACTCGGCTGGTTGTATTAAGTACCTACATTATTATGTGTATCTGTATACCTTTTTTTCTTGTTCGTGAGTCAATGCAATGTTGTTAGTGATTTAAAAGAATAAATATGCTACATACATTATACAATACATAATAATATTTACTATGTAGTTACACTTCTTGACTGAAGTTCAGTTCAGATTGTGTAGTATGTTTGGCGTATTGCATTGCAATATTTTATTATCCTTATACATTTTATAGTGTTCCTTTTCTATGTACAGGTTCCTGTGGAAAAATATTTTCCACAATTTGCCCTTCTTTAATGATCCTGTGCTTTTTTACATCCAAAACTACATTTATGCATTTTCTCTTCCTTTACAATAGATATGAGATACAAATTAGGCATGCGAGCTAGAGTATAAAAGAGATGTTATTCTATTGCTATGTATTGTTGTTTTGTTTTTGCCAGTGTATACTATTTTACAAATGTAATATATATATGCACGTATTCTACGTAGAGTAGGGAGGTATCGGATACACAAGAGTATAAATGAAAATTCGATACAATGCTGGTAGAAGACAGACCAGAGCAATCCAGGTAATAATTAATGTGGTATCACAGAAGAAAATAATATGTGTTTCAGCCTAAGTAGGTGCCCCATAGTTTATTAAATTGTTAATCGGATGCATAGTTGACAATTAATTTATATCCAATGTATTTAGTTTGCACTTGATAATAAATTCACTCTAATAACATTCGCCAACTTGTAAAAAATTCAGGTCGAATGCCTTATAATAATAGGGATAAAAGATTTAATATGCACTAAAGAATACAACGAAAATATTTCTACCCGTTCTGCAAATATTTCAAATATTTTAGAGTATGCCAAGTATGAAGGAATTGGTATAAATAATTTCATGAGGAAGAATTGTTCTTATTTTTAATACACATCTTACTCTTATTTCTCTCATTAGGTCAAATATGTATGTATATAAATAAAAATAAAAATCACATAATGATCGAAAAGGTACAACGTTTTCAAATTTTTTTGCTGCTTCGAATGTTCACACAGTTTCCATTCCCAATAAAGACAGGCTTTATTTACCAGGTATTATTGAGTGTACTAGAATGTACTCTACATGGACCATAATTTATATAGTGTAGTAATATCAGTAATGTTGCACAAATCATACATTAGTATCAAAACAATGCACCAAATACCAATTCGGTATTCTCTTAAAGTAAGCGTATTAGTGGAATTAGCTATAATTTAATGAGTTACAACAATTGTGTCTGCCGCAGTTGCATATATTTAATATGAATACATAACCATGTAAATAAATACTTATGTACTGTTCATAGAAATAATGTTATCTATTCGTACAGTACAGTAGAGTGTTATGGATTAGCACCAAACAATTATTACTGTCAGTAACATTGTACAAATACGTTATTATGTAATTTAATTTAAGTAACAGTCCGGTCAAGAATATAATACCAATATCAACTCATTTCAGTTCAGATGCAGGGGTTATCTAATTTATTTAAAGTGTCAATTTCATCGTTCAATTAGTCTTACACAATGCCATTGCCTCCGGCATACAGATAGAATAGAATATTACCAGTTACAGTTTAGCGTGGCTACAACGATTCAATGATTGTTTGTAAACACACACCATTTATCTAAAGTAGATATCAGTTTTAGTATCATCAACATACCTGAAGGTACAGTATATGTAATGTAGATACAGACTTACATGCTGTACTTGTACATAGGAAGGTAGGTTTTCTAAGCAATACAATTGTATGGTATGGAAATATATTTAATACAATTAGAAAAGAGAAAGAAGAGCAACTTATATCCTTAGCTATAGATATTCACTGAGGTAACCAGTAACCATTAATATCATTTAGGTATTTATTTATACAGAATTCAGATCGAGGGAACTTCGATGCTCAATGCCAGTACCCAGCCAGTAGAAGAAAACTGTATCTGCTTATGTAGGTACTACAGCTAAACTCAATTGGCTTTGGCTCTTTCCTTGGTATGACAATGACATCCCAAATACCAACTCTAACTGCAACTACCTATGTAAAATATAGTTTAGTTAGATAAAAGTCACGGAGCAGCAGGGTGCATTCAGAATACATAACAGATAGACAGCAGCAGACAGAAGTTAAACGGACTAAACTCAACTGTAGAAAATAGGAAACTTATAAAGAAGCTCCATAATCATACATTCTTTGCCTTTGATAGCTATATCTTTAAAGATGTAAGTAGTCTGTATGTATTTATATAGCCACTATGCATGGTAGAAGCAGCATACCATAAATACATAAAGTTAGGTAATGCCTGTTGTAAAGTATTTATGTAAGATACGGTAGATGTATGTAGTATGTACCAATTGTACCTATATGTACTCTACTTGACTTGGCTTTTGGTATGTAGTATGTAGTAGGTACCTAATAGGTAGTACATAATATAATACATATAGGTGTAGCACATAGTAAAGCAGATTCGACGTACGTAAGTTACGTTACAGTACGTTCGTATGAAGACGAATCGATTAATCCAAACATGGAGATGCAGGCAGACAATTTCCTCGGTTGTTGCTAGTACCTACTGAAACTTGCTTAGCAAAAGTCGAGTGAGTGAATTTAGGATTTGTCGAGTTTCGAGGAGCAAGCATCTAGCAAGCTGAAGAATTTCGCTGCGAAGGAAAAATGAAACCGACTTCTATTAGATTAGTTTGGCTCTCAGGTATCGCTTCGACTTTTACATAGCATAGACTAAACTAAAGTAAAGTAAGATAAAAGAACAGAGAGATAGACAAGACGAGACACCATATTATATAACATACTATACTGTACTGTGCCCTATATTTTTTATATTATGAGTAGTATGTAGTAGTTCAATGGAGTTCGGTTTAGGAACAAGCCGATATGGATGTTGCTTAAAATATTTGATTTTGATTTTCCTGCATCCGGTTACATTACATTTCCTAGCAATATGGTATAATTTTAACTCAATTGGGCTCTTGCTGAAGCTCTTTTGTATAACATACATATTTAAGGGATTTTCAGTTGCAGTAATTTTGTGTAATAAGCTTCATAAACTAGTTGATACCAGAAAACCAATCATACAGTAATAGAAAGTAGAGTAATAAATATAATAATACAGATTTCAATACATAACTAAATTACTTAATAGTTAGTAAATATGTATTATACAATAAGTAGTAATAATTAATGGGCAACCAATGAGTAGTAAAGATAAAACTAAATGTTAACTTTACCCTTGCCTAAACAATAGTATGCTATGCATAGTGCATTTTATGACATGCCTTACTTAAAGCAATCACTATGTTTATTACAGTTAATGCAGTAATAAGTCAACGCTAACGATTACTAAATACATTTAGTAGATATACCAATAATTATGGCTAATTTTGTATGTGTAGTAAAGTTTATAATAGCAAAAAAGGTTCGCATATTGCATATACAATATAAATAGTTTAGATTTTACAGATTACAATAATAGTTCCCATCAGGCTGTCTCAAAGGCTCGGTTAACACTCAAGCTACAATCCAGTACTCACAAACTGGATTGTAGCTTACAGAGCGTTAACCGAGCCTTTGAGACAGCCTGGTTCCCATATTGTAAATAAATATATATAAATATGTAACCAATACAGATACTACAATTGAGCTTATTACATTATGGTTCACCCGTCATAGATACGTCATATAGTTAAATATAGTACTGTAGTATTACGGAAACTATGTCTTGTCAAATTAGTTTGGTCATTGATTTTGCAATAATAATCTTTTCCGGCTTAACTGGTATCTAGTAAATATGTTCTTTCTCAAAGACCTATTGGTTACCTTATTTCTTAAATGTATGATAAATACAGACAGACATATCATAGCTGAATGATTGCATAATAATAATAAGTTCTTGTTTTCTTGTAATATTATATTGTTCTTAGAAGTGCTTCAAACGCACTCTATATTCTGCCATTTCTCTCAACGGCCACAAATGGTATTCGGACAGTGGGTATATAAATATAATAATGTAGGTAAGAACCATTAGAAGAAAGATTTTTTCAATATCTCAAAAAACACCCAAAAGAATTACCAGCAGACCAATGTACCTATAGTACTTTAAAAATGTAAAGCGGACTTTACACGTACCAATACTAGCAGACAAAATTGAGTGCATATAATATCATAACTCACAGATTTTAAAAAATGTTAACTTATCATTAGTACACGACCTTACCTAAGTATTTCTGTGTAACCAAGTAGTTTAACAGTGCTCCTGACATATGAATGTCACATATTTATTTAGGTTGCGTAAGTAAATTTCGGCTTGCTTATAAAGGAAGGCAAACCTGAGTTACCCGAGTTATCCAGCCATGCATAGGTTTTTGCACATCTACTATAATTCCTTATCGGTTACCGTTACAGACGTTTTAATCTTTTTTGTTGGGTTACTATCATTGATTGGAGAATTTACTTACGCTACCCTGTATTTTGTTTGCAATAAATGCTTGCAAGATATAAATATTATCCTTCTTGTGTTTTTAAAAGTAGGTTTTCTATCATCTTCCGTTCATTTGTTCTGGATCGTTTCAAATTCGTGGTTTTATTTTCTGCCAGGTAATATATCAGCAGCACAAATACAATTTACACACTTGTAAACAAGTATATTTACATCACATATTAATAAATACATACGCATGCAGTGCAGCACACCAAGAAAGACCATCTTGTAAAAATGTACATAGATAATTACATTTTATGGGGAATAATAAATGCGGGTAGGCAGTATGCTTGTTGTGTAGTATGTATATATGTACAATTATTATTTAGCTAATTGTAAATTAAGTTACACTTCTCATTGCATCATAAAGTCGCTTCAAACAACTTTGTGAACAGTGAAGAAGATATTTTTTGGTAGTCAAGCCACAAGAGACAGGGTACTGGCTTTGTATTAGGTACTCATTTGTTTCCCAGAGCAGGACCGAATGTCTCCTTATTTGTAACATTTAATGTTGCGCTTTTGACAAAGCTCTATTATACATGTATCATGTAATATACAGGTACACGTACTTCAGCTACTATGTAGTTTTAAAATATGATGCAGGCTCTTGTTTCCCATTAAAACCATAATTATCGTTCACACAGGTAATCAACATTAACATAAGCATATTACAAGTACCTTTACCTAAGAAATTTATATATCCTTCTTCCGTTCTAAAATATTACTATTGCTTATATCAGCTTGATTTATATTAAAAGTGTGGTAAAACTTGGAGTAACAACAAACAAGTGCCTATAACTCCATGCAAATAGAACCTCATATTATTATTTCTAATAAACTTTCCCCATTGACTCTTTGATAACAGGAAATAATCCATTAGTAAATTTTTTATTTTATGGAGTACATTTTCCTAGTTTTTTGTTCTACATATAATGTAGCATGTAAACTACACATAATTCTAATTAAATTCGATGATCAAATGCCAACTGCTGTCTAATAGTGATAATTAATCACAACTTACATACTATTAGTAGCTAACTAGTTAGCACTTCTTACATTAAACAAAGTTAAATATTGACAAACATACTCAGAACATGGGCTACATGCCTGTCTTCACAGTATGAATCAACCCAACGTTGACATAAGATACACAATTAATTAATTAATTAGCTTTGTTGTAAGTGTGAGTAATAGTTTCGTAGGAAATATGACTTTGTTTTTAAATTATGATTATACACACATTTTATAGTATAAATAATTGCAATTCATAGTAATTTTAACCTTTAAAAACCAAATACGCTAAAGTAAAACCATTGTATTTAAATTTTAAAGCACTCCTACAGAAAAAGAGTTAAACTGGAAGTAGAGGTTAAAAACCGGATGTAAAGAGTTAAATTTGCTCAGTTTTATCAGAGAACTTAAGTGAAAGGGTTAACCATATTTACATAATATATAAGATGAGTCCAGCTACCCTGGAGACCTGATTCCTTTGTTATTTGATGTATAAGTTGTATAAATACCCTAATCTTATTGACCACATTAAAATGCTATATTCATAACAAATGTCAATTAAGAATTAGCATGAAGTGTAAGTAAACCAACCTTTGAAGATTAGTAAAGGAAGAATGTTGAAAACCTTACCTTCTTATTCTCTCATTGGAAACACGCATAGGCCGAAAGGCATTTAGCGACGGGTAGTAATTTTGGGCCTCGACTTTCAACAAGCTTTCTCCTGATTTTCCATTGCCGTCAATAATTACCTAGAATCCATCCCAATCGGCAAGAAATTGTGTATCGCTGGGGGAAAGCATGTAGTGCTTTGTATGAGGCACGTTGTGGAGGAAATTATTTTGCAATATTTTACATTATTAATACCAGCGTGACGTAGATTTCCCGTTTGACTTACTTACCAGTGTCTATCATTGTTCGCTATTGTGATCTTTCTGATGTTAATTGCATTATTACATAATAAATATGGGATGGGGAAACGCGCCTTCAATTTTGTGTTTAGTAATTACACAGAGTTAGGCATTTATTAGCTGCTATATATCTACATGTTTTGCTGTACCTTTCTTAGAGCAGTATGTATGATTTCATAATTAAACTTTTGGTACGACGTTACACTAACATGATTATTTGAATGATCTAAATATATGTAGGTAATAAGTATGTAGATTGGCAATTCAATCTGTTTATTTGGTGATGGCCATGACAATGGAAAACAGGAGCGAAGACAATGAACCTATGCTCATTCACAACTAACCGAATTACATGCACGGAAGGGACGTGATGAATACAAATCTGCCCAAAGGTATACCGCGAACCTAATTATGAATGTAACTGACTCTTTGCCAACGTGTACCTGTGTACATATAGGACTCAGGTTACAAAATGCAATATCAATCCGAACTTTTTTAATATGGATCCTCCTTTATTTCATGTCAGCTCAAACGTATATAATGTTAGGATAGTTGTAGGTAACAACTGCTTGACTTATGTAAACACTGTTAAAAGCTTTATTTAAGTTTGATTCGCCACATAATAGACATTATACTCCATTGACGTGGAAAGGCTACTAAAAATGACGTACCATACTTTATGTACACTCGGATAGAAATAACAAACTGTTTATCTATCATAGGAGATAAGCCTTGTCTCACTTTCACTAAAGTACAAATATCTAAGGCAAGACTAAACTCTTGTGTAGTATACCTACTTAAGTAGCTGAGTTACTCCGAGCAGTCACGATACGACAAGACAGAAACGTAGCTTTATTAGTGACGTAGTATTGTCATAGTATAAATATCATTTTAGCTTCGATCGAACAATAATAGCTCAATGTCTATTATATTTATCATTGGGATTTCTCTTGCATATTTGCTTACTTTAATAGAATAATAGTTTCTATCTGCCCAACCCACCTTGCTGTCTTCTGATACTTATCGTAATTTACTTCCATCGTCATCATTACCGATATAAGAGCCCGGATAGGAAAAAAAACTATTAAGTAGTAATAATAGATTCTTGCCCTATAGTTAGTTACTTACGCAGCAGTTTATTTGCGAAAACAAATGCATGACGTCAAAACATGATTTGTAAAAGGAGTGACTCAAAGTCACAGTTGTGGCCATCCAAACACTTAATATACTGTGCAATTCCACAATATTAATAGTAATGCACTCAGATAAGATAATCGCTCAATTTCTAATGTCTGTCTATCATCGTAGAGTAGACAGTTGAGGCAACTCACTTTGCTTGTGTCCTTTTGTTAATCCTAAGTATCAATCAACATGATCTTAACCTTCATCAGGAATACTATTTATGTATGACAAATCACAAGTGCTATGCTACTTATTATTATTACTTAGGTGTACAAGATAGATCTGCATCGTACTCAGTACTCAAAGCCAACGCCGTAACATTATACTTTCCCGTTTGATATGACAGCCCAAATGTCAGTGTCTTGAATGCAGATGACAGAAAGTGACAACGGAGAATCATTAATAAATCTTAGCTCATTTATTTTCTTTGGTGAGATTTGGAGACTACGTCAATTTTAAATTTTATGGATGAACTTTCCCCAATAGAAATTATAAGTTCTATCTGTACTTTTAAATTATATTTTTTAATTTGGCGCAAAAGGGCTAATAATTTGTATGAAATAGTGAACTATTTTTATTTTAGCTCCAAATAAAATTGCTTCACTAGTATGGAGTTGATATTATCATGTTTAAAGAGCAAGCGTAGCATTTTGTAAATATAGTTACAATAAAGAAATCCTTTGCTTACTTTCAACATATATATGGATGGTAGAATTAAGTATCTATGTAGTGAACCCCAAGCTCTCTTTCTCCGAAGTAAAGAAGCTTTTACAGGTAGTTTGAGTAACATCTTTTAAGTGGTCCAAGTTAAATATTTCTCAAATTGGATGAGCATATTACTGGTTGTTAAATATTTATTATAATGTTACTTGTGCAATTTAGTATTTAGGATAGCAGAATTTTGAACATCCATTGCGTTGGAGAAAGTCCGATTGTGCGTTACGCAAGAAGGGCATAATGGAAATTGCAATATACAGATAATATGCATTATCCCACAACAGTAATATACTACGAAGTGCATTAGTATTGTACATGTAACGTTGTATCCATTGTCCAAATTAATAGTTTTTTAACAGATTCATAGTGGAGTATATACGCAGTAGTATGCTGTTATATACATAAGTAAATAGTTGATAGTAGTTCAACAAAAACAGCTTCACTTGAGTTAGGAAATCGATTTTAGCTTAATAATGGACTGTTGGGAGTCAAAATTTCATAGCATTAGAGCTTCGCCACACACGTGTATGCACCTAGATACGTATATTTAATGCAGCGGAATGTATTCTCTGGTGTTCTACCTTGTCTATAAGTATTTAATATCATAGTCTTTCTGAGATTCTCGTAAAACTATTGAATTAACATTGTTGCATGTAGTATTATAACAACACTGATTTTCATGTAAAGAAACTTTTTTATAAATTATTGGATGTTCAATGTATTTGGTATTGTAAATGATGTACCTACTGTTACTTTAGTGTTCACCTCTACTGTATTGGTATCAAGAGATTATTTTCATCCGCTTAAACTGGGACAGGATTTTTACAAGTGTTTTTCATAGAAACAGCATACATGTATTCTTAAGTAATTCCTTAGTAAGTAAAAGTACTCCTTGATTTTCCCTTAAATTTGTCCATTTCTTAATATGATTACTTCTAAAAATGATTGGACTTGAGCGTGTCTATAGTTATGGTATGGTGTACCCGTGTGCAGTAATATAGATCGATTCTTTCGGGAAACATAGTAGATGGAATATAAACTGTCGACTAGCAATTCTTAAATGGTCATAAATAGATCCCCAACATTACATTATATCAAATGCCGCCCTTCTAAAAACTGGCTGGAAAGGAAGGGAACGATTGCTTGGGTTGGGCATAATTTTTCAGAGTTTAAGAGGAAAAAGAGAAAACTTCTCAGAGTCTGCTCTTATAATGTTACATGCTAATTGTCCCAAACTGTATACTGGCAGTGCAAGGTAATTTTGAAATAAATTCATGACTGA
Organism: Tomocerus mixtus; assembly: GCA_034694165.1. NCBI lineage: Eukaryota > Metazoa > Arthropoda > Collembola > Entomobryomorpha > Tomoceridae > Tomocerus > Tomocerus mixtus. The sequence continues at coordinate 64,745 of JAQFYC010000006.1, read as the reverse complement.
TATCCCGAAATAATCAAATTTGCTACAGTATACCAAAGAATAGTCCTAAATATTTATATCTTGTATTATATGATCTAATAAGTGCGTAAATCAATTTCCCCCGACTCTGTGCTCAAACAAGTGGTTACGCTTATATTGTAACCATGAGTAGTAATTCGTACAACTACTTACTGTTCTAGATTCTTGTTATACTACAACAGTAAGTTGGTATTATGTTCAAACGTATGTAAGAGTAGTACTTCTATTTAGCTTAGCTCCTTCATCAGTCCAGTAGCATTTTGCTTAAATAATGTCGGCAAACAGTAATATTACATATAATGTCGCCTAAAATGCTTCTCCCATCTTATTTCCTGTCCAATTTTAACTTTGGACAGTACTGAGCGAGTGAGGTGATGCGATACGACCGTATAAAATATTGATATAGCTATTTTAGTGGTTTAGCTTTCACTCAAATTTTCTCTTTCTACTCCCATTTCCATTATCATGTTCACAGTTGCAACGTAATTATAAATATGTTATACACTGATGTAAGGGCTAATATTCATAATATATACACCAGCCTGTATTATTCTAAATAAGTATCTTTATAGACTGAGTGTGTTAGTTTTGTAAATTATATTATATTACTATATATTAATTATCACGAAGATTATCATTAAAATCTATTTTGTGATTGTTGTTGGTTAATAATACCTAGCATTTTGATTCATTAGGCCTATTAACTATTTGTTTATAAACACATAGTAGCAAATATTAGCAACCTCCTTGCGCTATTATCTTCTCAATTCGTCATGAATGAATGAACGAATGAAAGTTAATGCACACATTATAAGGTGTAGCCCTACTAGTTAATAGTAAATAAAACATACTAAAATGACATTCTCTTGACATCCTAAGCTGGTAGGTATTATGCATACAAACAATATTCGTTACTTCGGTTATGGCGCCTTTGGAAAGGTATGCTAAGCTTTCACCCCATTCTTATTACTTTCTATTGAAATATATTATGTTTATTATGTTATAATATTACAGTTATGGTCAATTTCGCTTCAACGCCAGGTTTCAGCGTAATAATTACTTTTAAAAATGAGTCTATATGACAGGATAACATGTCAGAAAATTACTACTGGAAATAGACAGCAATTGCTCTTATCATAGGTAAAATCTTGCCATTGCTTACTGAATTTTCTAAGAAAAAATAGCGAATTGCCTTGTGCCTTAAAGTTATACTATGAAGTTATCCCGCAATAAATTTTAATATAAATAAAGTATTCACGTTGTTGGAAACTAATCATTTTTAAACGCCAAATATGAAGCATGTAAACTGTCTCAATGCAATAAATATTTCATAAATTTGTCAGAATTTCTAGCTAATCTGTGAGTAAACAATATTTGTTTACAAACGTGACAACTTTTGCGGAAAGACCTTTAAAGGATTTAATGAATCCATTGTGTGTAAATAATAAAGTTCCCATATTGAGCGGCTGAATACTTATAATTAATGCTCTAGTATGTTTGACAATTGGCCATAATATGTTATTCTAACGCTACGTAAAACATGCTGACATTGAAATGAGGAATTATTAAATATATTTGTGTAATATGCAAGTGATTAGTATGAATTTGGTGAGTTGACCCGCATTCTTTGCGTATAGTATTTTTCAAGTCTCACAATCTGTGCACGATAGTGAAAGCTGAACTATATAGCTATATCATGGTTGATAAATATATAGTCTTTTTGGTATCAGTAGAGTTACTATGCATAGTGAAAGTGCTGAAGTAAGGAATAGAATTTACGTTCACCTTACACTTACATTTCTCTGTAGCTCTGTGGACGTCATGCCAAGAAATTCTTTTCTTTAGTTCAGTAGATTCACTTTCCCCTTCCCGGTTCAATAATTTTGTACACTATTATTAGCTGTAGCTTATTATTAATTGACTACATGACATTTATTGTGATAAAGTGTTAATACATTATGTGTGTATGTGTGGTACTACCTTTAAACAGTATTTTGAGTACTATGTACATAGTACAGAGGTACTTAAATAGCTACTAATAGACAGTATAATTTACATTACAAAGTAATACGTCCCTAAGTCTAATTAATACACGAATAGAGCACCTTAAAAGCACGGCAAAATATAGAAACACTCGGACGAATAATAAAATCTTGTTGCGCAGCACTAATACAAGAGGAACTGCGCAAATGTAAATAGCATCTGTAATATAAATAATTCTAGACTGTAAGTACTTTATAATAATAATAATAATAATACTTAAATTTATGTAAATATATGTCAGTAGATATTTTATACAGAGATATGTGGACTATGCGTATAATTATTATAATTAAGTTAGGCTAAAATATTATCTTACTTTTTGTGTAAGTAGTCTAATAGTAGTACCCAGGAGCATTGTTGTTATTTTGTCCTTCGCAAAATAAAGTCCATTGGACAAATGTGGACAAAACGGGATAAATATGTAAAAATTGAACAAAATGAAAAAGCTATCAAAATAAAAAGAATAATTCATTTTTCAAAAACTGATTATTATTTATGCTAGGCAGTGAATGTAACCTAAATAAACGTTTGATTTTCAATTTTGTCGATTGTATACATAAATGTAATATATCGTCCTAACAATAAGTAGACAAGATAATTTCTCCCATTTTTGCCCAGTGTTAATTGAGACAAAAAATTGACCAGATGTTGTTAGCACTGCATAATAGAAGCTACGTACTTACTTATTTATACTATCTGTAACAGTAGAATGCTTCTGTATAATGAAAAGTAGCATTACAATACGAATGAAGAAGTTTTCTTGAGATGAGAATAATATAACTATATATTATACTTAAGTATATACTTAACATATAATTCCGACTTTTTTCGGATACCAATACATGAAGATTCTGAATTCAGAATACCTACACCACACGACACTTTATACCGTTATACCACATTATACCTTAATATATTATAATATGAGTGCCATGCCAGCCAAGGGTGCACACACACAATTAATACATAGAGATTTAAGTGAGTAAAGAGTACAAGTGGAGTATTGTTTTTTGTATGTAAGAGAGGAGGACGAACGAACGAAGGACACGACACGAACGACACAGCGGACAGTAGACGGGTAAAGCACGATAATAATGTTACATATAGATTACAATAGTAGAACAACACGATTATATGTTTTACAACAGTACAGTGATAATTTTATGTACACGAAGACAAACGAACGAACGACAACAAACAAAGAAGGGAGCAGACTTAATCATAAATGACTGCAATTGATTGATATTGATGCTAGTTTTATTTTGTATGGTTTTGAGTTGAGTAGTGAAATGAGTTCAACTCGACGGTCCCTCTTTCTTGACTATTAAGTAAATATTATGTTTGTATGTATGTATGTATGTATGTAGGTATTTAAGTACATTAGTATATAATAATGATATTACTTATTATGTATTAAAGTAGGTATGTAGGTAAAATTATATGATAGTTCATATTGTGACATTTTGGTGAGAAAAGATTTAATATCATATTATCATTGTTCTCCCAATCCAACTCGGTCATAAATATGGAATTCTTTGTATTTAGTTTAGTTTTTAGCTTGTGTAAAGATGCGTTTCAATTTATACACGGCACGCACTTTGTTAAGAACTTAAGGATGTATGTAGAACATAAAACAAGAGATTCCATAGCACCGAACCGACCGTGGGATGAGAACTACTTACTACTACGTATTTCTGTAAGTATAAAGTAAATTCAATTCAATTCAATTCACTGTGATGATCTTTATCAACTTCCTGTGGAAATGAAGAATCTGTAGTAGTAGTTGTAGTTGGAGGTGACGGCTCACAAAAATCAGTCAATAACAGAAAAGGAGGGGAGTCGGACTCCGAGTATCACAATCCAGTGGTGACGATAGGCATATCCTGAGAGGTGATTGTATGGGGCAAGGATGCCTGAGCTACTGAAAGTCGTTGGGACTGTTGTTGTTGCTGCTGCTGCTGCTGTTGTTGTTGCTGAGCATTCATCTGTTGTTGATGATGAAGAGGAATCTGTTGCTGTTGTTGCTGTTGTTGTTGGGATGGGCCGGGGAGCATGTGGACCGGGGTGACACTGGAACTGGAGCTTCCTATACCTGCGCTAGGACTCGGACTGGCTGTGGTCGTTGAACTACTGGCACTACTCGACGTGCACTTGTTCTCCCTCCGCGTTCTCAACTTGGTGTGAACTTTGGCATGTCGTTTCTTTTCATCTGAGCGAGCAAACTTGCGTCCGCAAGTGTCACACGAGAAAGGCTTCTCTCCAGTGTGTGTGCGAACGTGGGTGGTGAGGTGGTCTGAGCGTGAGAAGCTCCGCATACAAATTCTGCATTGGAACGGTTTCTGACCCGTGTGGATACGAATGTGTCGTGTTAACTCATCTGACCTACTGAATCGTCTGTCACAGCCTTCCACTGGACAGGCATAGGGTCTTTCATGAACAGGAGTTTTGCTAGGACGATTTGGGTATCGTCGTGGTTTTACGGGAACCAAGCGCAGGGGTCCGGCCTGTTGAGAAAACTCAGGTAAGACAACTTCGGACTGACAACCAACAAAAGAGGAGACCTCTCATCACACGTTCATCATTTATAACATTTTCCTATAGGCTAATGAAATGTCATGGGGATCTTTGCTCTACAATCTACAGTACGAGGGTTATCAGCTACTAATTAACTACACTACGAAATAATATACTCGATACGTAAGTATACCTAATGCGTTACTACAATATAAAAACAAGACAGGTATTTATCTATGTATATCTACCTACTTTTCAAATTTCAATTCTCTACTGCTGCAAAATTCTTTATATTAAATGAATCTTCTGACATCAGGGGTATCTACTACTACTATATAGTAAGTAACCATCAACAAAGCTTATAAGTTACTGTATTTAATACAAGTATGATTTACGAATTGTTTAGAGATATTTATACCTACAGTCTACAGGGGAGTATCTACATCTACTATTTACTACAGTCTACAGTACATATGAGTGACTGTATGTACATAGATAAATATGCACATATGAAATAATATGTCATATATTTTCAAAAAGATAAAATTCTCTCAGATGTTTATGTATATTTGTAGCCTTGCTCATCTTGAATATTTTAGCAATGGAAACATACATTCCAAAAACAACGTCAACTTTTTTCATCCACAAGAAAATGAATTATACTCTACAGACTACAAATATTCCAAGTTAATATAAGTCGAGTATTGCAGCGATTGCATTTGCATTAGTTTCCATGTAAGTACATAACTTTAGTGGAGTCACCCAAAAGTAAATGCGACATGCAAGTTTATCTGATACTTTCTAAGAAGCAGAATTGACGTAAATAAATGAAAATGCAGTAACTCACCTGTGAGAGAATCTCGTGCCCTTTTGAAGTGCTGGGATTGTACTCAGCCAAACCGACTGGAGCTTGAGCTGAGTCTTGAGGATTTGAAGTTTCCACAGAAGGAGGGCCCCCCGTGCAGAAATCCGAGAATGGCTCTTGTTTAGGGATAACTAATGGATCTTGACTGCTTTGTTGCTCAAAGTCCGGCGTGGCCCACGGATGATATTTCTGCTGTTGTTGTTGTTGTTGCTGTTGGGTTTGTTGCTGAGGCTGCTGACGAAATGGGTCATCAGAGAGAGATATGCATGGATCAAATGCAGAGAAATCAGTCTGTGGTGTTCCGAACTGATTCCCTCCCGGACTTTGAGTATCAGGAGAGAAGGAAAGTTGCTGTTGTGTTTGTGTTGGCGTCAAGATGCCAAAAAGAGGAGCATAAAAAGTTCGATCCGGAGACGGGAGGATCCAATTGATTCCCGCCGTCGGAGATCCTGACTGTGGTAATGGAGTATTGAGCGAGGACTGTTGGGACACGGTAGGCATCGTCACACGCAACCGTTGTTGTGGTCCTTGCTGCTGGTGCTGTTGATGATGATGTTGTTGTGCTTGTTGAGATTCATCTATTGACTGGTGATGTGAGGGATGAGACGGAAACATCTTTGGACTGAGTGGGGGACTTAGGTCCTGGGCAGAGCTCACTGACGACAAAGTAAGTTCCGAATCTAAAGATCCTGGAAACCGCAAAAACAAAACTGTCATTGCCCACCAAGTCACAGTCATTGTAATTTGTAATATATTCCTCCCACCGTTATGATACACAAATAGCATTACTAGTAAGGCAAGCATAGTTTTCCTAAATATGTTCTACAATACGTAAAACCATAAAAAAAGCTAAATACGTAATTATAAAATATTAGCACGATCATCACACAATATGCATATCGGTTGTTAATCGATAATCAACTATTGAAGAAAATGCCCCAGTAAATACAGTTATATACGACGATCTGTTTGTGCATTTTACTGAACGTTTTATAATAGTCATACACTCCTTAAAGGTAATGATACTAGTGGGAGTATATGGCTAATATAAATTGCAGTAGATGAAACCTAATAACATTACATAAATATAAGGTGAGTTGTAGAGTAGCAGAGACTATCTTATTATTGGATGTTCATTCAATTTCACACATTTAAATACATAAATGTACGAATTCTTTTTATACGCAAACCTCTACACACATAATCCCAATTCCCATATAAGCAGATAAGGCAGAGATCTATTATGTAGCTGGCTAGTTTGGTGATTGAGTGAGGAGTGTGGAAAGCGAGCAAATAAAGAAAGGAACGTGTTTTCTGTTTTCCTCCTACTCTGTTTACCTGGCTAAGGTAAAGAATGAGCTAAATTAGAAATAAAGAATCATAGTTAATCTTGGAATGTATCTGATACAAGTGTAATAGGACAATAATATATGGACAAGTATTCATCTCATTTCACTCGTTTATTATTGAGGCGATGATGTAATCATCACAATAGTTAGATCAAAAGTCCATGCATGCTGTACTATGCTTCCTGACTTTGCATTGCAGATTTCCGATGCCTATGCATGTACTTTTATATATCCAGTCCAGGATCCTACTCATCTCACATGTAGTATTATTATTACGTATGTATGTGTATTTTTGTGTGTGAGGCATTTCCCCATTGAATTGAGCACCTATGTGCTAAACGTATTTATGTATAACTAATTTGTACCTGATGAGATGATGTGTGCTGTTTACCCATATAACATACCTATCTGTAGCTAATAAGTAAGTAGTTACGCCATGAAAAGAGACAGGTACATTAGATACAGTACAATACAGCTATATTACTACTATATTTAGGTATTTGTAATATTATAACAGTATGATTTGTCTTGTGTGTATTGGATTCAGTAGGTACTCATTCCTTATCAGATTGGCATGATTGAATCATCAGGTGGAGAAAAACAAGAAGCGGAGTGTGAACTAAAGACAAGAGCTATTTTAACAATGAGAGGATCAGGGGAACTCAATATCTCAAGACTTCCCAACCCTTTCAGCCCAACCCGATGGGTTTCTTCTGTCTTTCGTTGCATCTCCTCTCTACATCTTCTCATCTGACTGACTGACTGACTTGACTTGAAGTGACTTGACTGGCATGGCCTAGCATGCAATTATATGTGAACGTATATATGTTATTGTGTGTGACTGTATTTTGTTTTGTTTTGTTAGTAAAACTGATTGGAATTACATAGGTAGGTAACTATTTACAATAGAGTAATGTAGCGTAAAGGCGTAATGTGAGCAAAAAGTATACTATGTACTAGGTACCTACTCTGAAGAGTATTCCATGTGTATGCACATAAATGACATGAGTGAATGTGTAATGTATAATATAATGGGTACCTAGAGTGTAGTAACCAAATACATAAGAGTTCCTTTGATTCTCCACAAAGATCTTTTAGTATAGTACATTCATTCCATAGGGACATTACGTACTACGTACTGCTGTACCGCAACACACCACAATACAACCACAACATACGGCAACGGCAACCTAACTATTACTTACATATTTACTAGTTGCTGAGTAGATGTACAGGTATTTAGTTATCGTATAAATATAGACATTACCTATGCTATCTATGCATGTACTTACTTTATTACATAAACATAACATACCTTGTATATATTATAATACATAATGCGTTGCTTGCATGTACGCATCATATCATAAGGATGGGATTCGAGTTTGAGTACATAGACAGGTATGTAAACGTGAGCACCTTTCTTATAAATATGTATATAATTCCCTATAGTCGGTACACTATACGCCCACTCGTTTTTAGAATGAGACATTCATGAAAATAGCTAGCCCATAGAACCAAATATTTTCTTCATTTCAAGAGTTATGCATAAAAAGCCAACGATGACGTCTAATATTGTCAACTGGATTCACAGAAATACATGTCATGATTGAATTATTGAATTTCAATATTACTACATACTTCTTGTTACTTATCTATCTACTATTTAATATGAAGATGTTCAAACACGTAAAGTACATTCAGTCCAGTCGTGTTTTATTTGTACTTATCATTATATATCTTTTGTATGTATCTTGAGATGACATATCCCCTCTGCCCTTTACTGATTTACTTAGTACAGGTTTTAGTTTTTGCAAAAGCATGTTTCATTTCCTTTTCTGTAGTAGCATAATGTTCCATACTATGACAAAGTAGATATTCTAAACATAAAAATGTACCTACTAATAATGAATGACTAACTTATATATCATAACTACAATATAGTACACTATACCTACTTACCTGTCTACTGTCTACCATTATAAGAGCACCATAGAAGATAAGTGTGTGCATAAAACTGCTAACTACCTGCTTACCTACCTGTATGCGGTGCGGTCGCTTGCTGTGTGTGTGTGCCTAACAACTACTTTCGATTGCACTGCATTGGCAATGACAATAACGAAGGAAGGAACGAACTGTCCATGCCATATACAACGTGTGTGTGGGTGTGTTTACACAACACAAAGGTCTTCTTGCTTTATTGCTACTACTGTTTACTGTCTCTATCTCTACTTTATGTATGAATATAATAATTGTATTCTACGCGAAGTGGTAGTAGTTTAGTGCACTCTCTTTATATTTGTGTTTCTAAGTGTATATGGACTTGATTGAGCTGAGCAATTGTTTGTCCATCCTCGATGCACATACAATACATATGTATACATACGTACAACAATAAACACAAGAGCCTAATCTAATCTAATATTTAATATATGCATACATTATTATGGGATGCCAATGCCATGGGTGGAAAATTTGATAGATTGACAATATTATTACATTCTAGAGTAGATTGATAGATTGACATGTGCAGTGACCCTTTCCCCTTAAGGTAATCCAATGCAATGAGTATGCTAGCTGATTCTGATTCATTACCTGGCCAGTTAGGTACATTGTATGTGTCTTAGGCATTAAGAGGTATTGAGGTAACACGCCAAAGCCAAATGACAAATAGATTTAGTCAATAAGATATCTGTACCCTTAAATGTTAAAATGGATGACTATTAACCATAAAGTAATTAATATGGTCACAGCCGCTGCAAAAAAGTTATATAAAGCTATCTTGTAAGTCAAATACATTAACAGTTGTGTCAAATATGCATATTTTTACCAAATAAGCGTAATGCTAATTACCATAACTGATTAATAGACTAATATACTTGATTAATTTTTATAGCAGGTAATAGGGTTTAGAAAGCCTCCGAAATATAAAATGCAGTGCGTATGTGGTAGAATAATAATTCAGTGCACTTTAGAAAAGTAGGAACCCCTTTCGGCCTGATCCTTCTTATTGCCTACGACATATGCACCTATATAATATTGTTCACCTTCTTTGATGAGGAGGAAGAACTTATATATAACGACATTGAACAGAGTTGTTGTGATGCTCTGTGCTATATAAGTGAGAGTAGGTTCAGCTCAGTTCTGTCAGTCAGGTCAAACTCGCATTTTGAGATCAAGAATATTAACTTCGAAGCATACTCCCTTTTGCATCTGTCAGAGAAACTAATATCAGTGCAGTGGATGATATGGGGCTTGTTACTCATATGCAGAGCTCTGATCGTGAGTCAGTGAGAATCTTATTTGGAAGTGATACATATTATGTAGATTTATTATAAAGGTCTATATATATTTATGTAATGCGTATGAAAGGACTTAGAAAGATGTAGAAAGCTGAATACTAATGTTTCACCCAAGTTTTTCCAATCCTTGCCTGTAAGTATTAGTACTGAGATAAATGCAACGTAACTGCAAAGTGCATCCATTTCTTTAGCTCTAGTAGTTCTTAATTGCAGGTGAATATAAATGAATATGTATGTATGTATCCTAAAGCTTTTGGGCTAGCAGGTTGAGCAAATTAGGTAAACTGGCTTTACATGGAGTGGATGAGACGCCGTCGTCGTTTTAATAAGATTTAATGAATATAATGAAGTGAATAGATCCCCAGCTTTAACAAAGGCTACAAATAATGCTTTTGGTATAATAACTAACTTTTGTTAATCCAACCACATATACGAGTATATCTATATACATAATATGCATAATAGCTTACTACAATATAAACTGTAGGTGAACTGCAAAAATTCTTGTATATTATTCACAATTTCGTTATGCGCCTTAATGCACCATAATACAAACGATAAGACGTTTCTACCTAATTCCAGGTAAATACTAAATACGTAACCGCTAGGAAATAAATATGCACTGCATATGGTAGTAATACGTGCACTAAAACCGTATAGATGTTTAAATTAGCCTTATCATTCTATACTATATAAGCCATTTAGTCCCAAATTTAATATCTATGGTGGAATACTTTGTATTTATTGTGCTATATGAGTTGATATGCTGTAAACGGTATGCATATGGATGTTATAGGACGGATGCATATATTATAAAAATGTGGTCTACTTTAAATACACTCTGCTATAGTTTATAAGAAAGGAAAACATGATGAATTACATAATAATTCTACAGCATAACAACGTGAGTGTGTTATGCGAGCGAGTATGCGAGTTCTCTTCTCACCCAGTCAGCTCTTATCCTTGCCTTGCCTTGTGGTGGCTTACAATATAAATGCTACAATAATGCAGGCTGGCAAATCTGCTTTTATACACGCATACTTGTTTATGAGGAACCGCCGTGCAGGCAGTAAGCTGTGGAGTGAGTGAGTGAGACTGCGGCCTTATGGCGATAAAACTTTGTTTCTATATTTATTGGCATGTGTATCTTAAAGCGAATTCTACGGATTATGATTGTTGAGTGCGGAAATTCAACTCTGATACATATATTTAACAAGCCGGAACAAGTAACCTTCACTATTCGCTATTACATAATACGTATGCAGAAACAGTAGCAGCTAGCATTAGCAATAAATAGCATGCAAAAATAAAAGGCAACTAAATCATTGATCCTAATAATGACTAATAATGAATGCTTGCAAATATGTAGCTAACGCATATAAAGTAATTGAAGTCATACATAGTAGAGTAATAATATAATTTAAATAAAAAGTAACTCACCGATTGGAGGTGGGTCGAGGAGCGGCACGGAAGCGCCGAAGAAGCCTGAGCCGTCGGCTGCAGTAATGGGAGTGTTGAGACTGTCTTCGATTTTGCCGAACTTTTCGGCAGCAATTAAAACTTTGGTCAAGGGCTTTTCAAAGGAAGAGGTGTCTGAAGACAAATTAGGTGGACTGTTTGAGTCGCGGAAAGGCGAGGATGGCGGGGAAGTTGCTATCGGTGGCGAGAAACAAAGGAGGCTCAGCGACACGGTGGGCAAAACCCGGGCTTTCTTTTTCTCTGGCACGTCCGGGTTAGTTCCCGGGCTTGGGAAGTGACAAAAAGTCAACACGGGGTCTTCGATCATTCTCATTTCGGTGAACGTCTCCTCCTCTGTTCTTGATGACGACTCCGACTCTGCTGTGGACAGAGAAAAGGTTGCGTCAACCGGAGTTACCGGTGAACCTTGCGAAGACAATGGCTTATCCACAATTTAACCACTGCCACACAAATTCTCTCTCAAATGGCCCCCTCCTCGCAGGCTTCTTCCTACTTTCTCTAGCTCTTGTCTTTCTTTTGGCAATTTATCTCATTTATTTATTTATTTGTATTTCTAAATAGCTACAGGCCTCTTTACGTAGGTACAGTAGTGAATAGTACAGGTACGCTTTAGAATTTAAGTAGGCACCCTCCCAAGAATAAGGAAATGTGCTACAGTACAGTCAGTTCAGTATTATTATCAGTATCAGTGCAGCAGAAAGGAATATAGTATCTAGGATTGCTTTTACTTTGGGTAAATAGTAGTTATTGTATAGAAGTATGTTGGTAGGTAGGTTGGGTTGATGAATAGGAAAAGGAAATCCTATCCAAGTTTTTCATTCAACTCTCCAGTGAAAGTCGAGACTAACAATAAAAAGTATACATTCGTGTAGGTACATGAGTAAAGTTCAGTTGAGTTGAGTAGAGTAGTAGTGTAAGCCGTTTTGCACTTCACAGAAAGTAAAGTAAAGGCTACTGTGTGATGTGCGAATATTGTAGAGCTAGCACTCTATATATGTAGTAGTATTGAGCGTGTAAATCGTGTTGGCGTTAACGCCGACTTTATAGCGTATGATTATTATGTACACGCAGCACGAATTGAGAATAATGTACTTATGTATTTTACTTTTACTTAGACTCCTGTGCCCTATGGTATAGCAAGTGGAGCTCTGAGACAGTTCTGTTCTGTTTCAGTTTTCGATCTCTCTTTATCCAGTGTAAATAAATGAACTCTGGCAGGAGGTAGAAGTATTAAAGAAAGTCTCTTGTGTGCTAACAGTAAGTAAGTAGTAGTAACTACTGTAATAATACAAAGTATGTAAATAGTATTAGTAGTTAGCTAATATAATATCGTATCGTTTCCTATGTATAGCTAGTAAGAGGTAGAGTATAAGATGGCAAGAGGACAAAAGACTGCCATCCGATCTGTGTAACTAGGAAAAGTGAAAAGAGTATAGGAATACTTGTATCAAGTAGAGTAGTATAGGAATGAGTGGGTCGGGTCGCGACTCTGTGAACTTTTTCTGCACTCTTTCGCTGGAAGTCCCAGATGTAAACAAAGGATAGGAGAAGAATGGTTTCTGGAAAGCTTGGCTTGAACTTCAAAGTTTTGAACGCTTTTTCTCTGTTCAGTTCAGTTTCTCTTGACTATCATTCCTTTCTCTATATAAATATTCCCTGTATTGCAGCTATAGGCTGTAGGAACTTGACAAACGGACCTGGAATTCTGTTATGCTGGAAATTGTAACACGTACGTAAGTTAGCAGTAGAGGAGATTGTACTAAATACGTTTTCTTACAAGGATGTAGTAACTATTGAAACTGGAAAGAAGACACTGACGGAATATCTCAAAGGAACAGTTCTTATTATATGTAAATATAACAAGTAAATAAGAAGAGTCTCAATTTTTGTTATTGTGCTAACTGTGTCAAGTACCTATTTATGTATATTTACTAAAATAGGCACCTACCTAGTATTTGCGTAAATTGTAAGAGGTAGTATATATCGTGGAATGTAAATCAATTGACTTTTTATTCTGTCAAGCAAATATATAACAGTTGTCTTGTCTTGCCTTGTCCCGTGAGTTGTTTTTGCTCTATTAGTTATTTATCTCTCGTAGTCTTATGTATATATGTAGACCGTAGAGTTTGTATCGAGCGAGAGTGGCAATGGCAATGGCAGATATGTTAAACGGTTTTGCTGTTGCAGTGCATGAGATGCACTTGGAGAATGGTGCAGTGAGAATGGTTAGCTTGAGTTTTGTTCTTTTTCTTCTTCTTAGTCAGAGAGTGTGTAGAATAGAGTAGAGTAGAGTTCGGGTACACACAGTGAGTGAAGTATGAATGTTATGTAGGTATGTGGTTGCTTTTGCTTTGGGTTTTGGTTTCCTAGTGTGTACAGGCAGTTGTATTGTAAGTATTATATAGAAGCTAACCAGAGCTACTCGAACGAACGTAGATATCCGAAGATGTTCAGCAACTCATGGCTCACTCCAGACTGAATGAGTCAACGCAAGAACCTCCCAGATAAATTTTATGAATGAACTCACCTTGTAGCAGTGCCACCCTTTCCCCCAGACTCTGGGGGTTATGACGTCAACGGGTACGATAAAAAATGACGTCTTCGATATACCATGTGTTAGTAGATGCCATGTGCTCCCGCAGGAGAGTCCGGTCGATATTTGCCCGGGTTCTACAATTCTACTTCTCACACAATCCCTATGTATATAGACTTTACGTTTGCATCTCCTATATTTCTATGTACATATACTATGTATTGCACACTAGCGTAAACTGGTAAACTGGTAAACTAAAGCTCCTTCTTCCACATTGTGTTATGTAAGTTGACTAGTTTGTACTTTATACGAACAAACGAAGGAAACGGCGAGCGAACGAGTCAAGTCAATCTGCCTGCCTGCATCGTCTCGTATCCTATCGTATACGCTCGCAAACTCTTTGCTTGCTCACTCACTCGCTCGATATCTTCTCTTCTTCCTTTTCACTTTATTATGTTAGGTTAGATCATGAATCTACTCTATATTCTATATACCCACTGCAACACACGTAACTTTTAGCTATTTGTATATATCTAGCTTACTAACTAAACTAGCCAATTTTATCCATTTCACACGGAAAACAATATAATGCTGGCTATGGGCCTATGCAGTGCATAAGTATTACCTTTTCCTTTAACAATAATTTTGACTTTGCCTAAACTCCACTATATTTTCTATTCAAATCTCTCATTTTATAGGAAAGCTATATAGTAGTAGGTATATGCAAACTAAAAAGCAGGTAATAATAATGTAACCCTTTGATATTATATAAGACTCACTCACTTTTGTATCTCTAGGTTAGGTGCATAGAGTCAGTAGTCACTGTAGTCAGTACCTACCTAACTAAATACATAGTACATGCACATACTTTACATACCTAGTCTAGTCCAGTCACAAGAGCAAAGAGTCGAGTGATTGAATTTGAGAATGAGTCAGTGTTTTAGGTATAGTATACTGTAGTATGTAGACATAATAGTAATAATCATAATATATTCCATATGTGATTGTATATCGTATTATGTAAATATAATATCAGTTAAGGCACACTATATAGCTATTTAGTAGGTAGTTGTTTTGTTTGATCTGTGAGTGTATTGTGAACAGTACAGGTATATCGTATCTTCTTTCTTGCTTGCCTTGCCTTGGTTTGGATATTGCATTGCCATTGCCACTGACTGCCGCAATACTTACTTTACAGACAATTATCATCTCTCCTCTATCTAAAAAATCTGCCACTCTTCTTTATACCTAATGTATACATATACTTACTTACCTGGAGTTAATTGTATTAAGGTATGCTGCATAAGTAGTTACCTTACTTTGTACTATAGTATATACACGTGTATGTATTTATGTTGCACCCATGTGCGTTCACTTGCTTTACATACAAACAACATATTATATTGCATTGTGAATAGTAAAATGTTTACCACATTACTATAAAATTACGTAATTTAATCATACGGGTCTATTTGCTACGCTACAATAGCACACTACTGTTGTATGATCGTAGTTGATAATTTACCTACTTAATATGTGTAGCGTAGATACGCTTCGCATATAAACTTATAGTGCAGATTATTACCTATATATATGACCACATGGGCTAATAATATCGAAAAGATCTGCCATCATCAAAACAATTGTAATCATTTCTTACGATATAAATACGGTATCGCGTCCCTAGATCTTTTCCCCTTGGCCGTCTTAACCCTTTTATAATTTTACCTTTTTTTCATACTGCGTAACATCTTGCTCGCTTCAAAATAATTATATTAGGTTAGGATTCAAAAAAAGGCCCCGAAGCTGCCCTTTATACTAAATATACCTATTTTTATACCAAGGTTAAAGACTCAAAGGGTAAAAACGGCTGAGGGGTAAAGACTCCAAGGGATCGAGACGTTGATCCATAAATACGCACATAATTTGACAGGAAGGTCAGGCGGGTTCAGGGTCCCGGACGGATATTCTCTTCTAAAATGCGTTTACAGCCACGACTTAAAATAAAGAAATGTTTTACACAAGAATATAGTTCACACTTCCAACTCCAACACTATTATCAATTCTTATCTAAATGAAGTTTCAAGCTGCTTCGATTTTATCTCGAGTTGTCTGTAAATATTCATTATATTTACTTATACGGACGTCACCTGCTTTTATGGAACTGGACATTATTGATGATATTAGAAAATTGTCAACAGTTCTAAAATTGATTTCGTACAATGAGGAGAGCTAAAGAATGAAGTTGGTGATAAGTAAAAGTAGTAGGTGGGGTTCAACGACCAAACTTAGTACTTCTACTATTAAAATTTTAATAAATAATTCATTAATGAATTGAGTCATAACCCTGACCTTTAAATGAAAGGAAAATTCTAAGGTCATTTCATAGTAAAAGTTGGAGCAACATCTTATGTAGAGTACTTATGTTTAGTTACCTAAATACTACTTACTAGCGGAAGAACTTAACAATTCATGGGGAAAACATCCGGGCTGCGAAGGCAAAATTTGCATACGCTTAAGTAATTTAGGAGAAAGTGAGTGATGCAGTGACATTAGCCTACGCAAAGCGGAATTCTAATAAAAATATGAATTACATACGTCATGAAACATTTGTCTAGACTCTAAACTTTTCCTCCACGCATTAATTTGTATTACACGGCTATTTAGGAGAAATACAGTGTGATCTATAGACATAGAGTAGCTGATACAATTATATCTCGTTCGCGCACCTTGAATTTCAGGGGGAACTCCTGCACGGCCTTATCCATGAATAATTTCCCCTGAGGTATTTGTAGGTGCATAGTAATCCTAACATGTGCAATATACTTATTAGCGTTTCATCCTCTAATATAAATGAGCTGAATAAACAAGGAGACGTAAGTTGACCCTTAAGCTAACATCTGAGAGGATCGGGAAATGAGAAATGCTTCAGTCTCAACTTTCAACGTGCCAACCTGTTACAGTAGTACATCTACCTACGTACTCTCACTCTCTCTCTCACTTCATACTACACTATTTAGTTTACTACAGGATCAAATATTGCCTACTTACGTAGATATGAGCTTACACCCACGCTCAGGCAAAACACACGTGCGTTTCTACGTGCATGTTGCTTGTTGGACTTGGGTTAGAGTTGGAGTTGAACATAATGCCTAACCTGCACACACAGAGATACTACTTGTAGCAGTTAGAGAGGTTGAACTTGAAAATAATATAATCGTGCATTTAAGCCAAGTAGTATTTTCCAGAATGGGTGGGGGATCCAACATCCGCTCGATTGTTTCCTGACATGCGAAAATGCGAATGCGACTCTTTTACATACAATGTGTACGTAATCTAAATGTAAGCAACTTGTATTACTTTGGAAAGTACTTTTACATAGGAAACGGAATCTCAGGAGAAAGTCAAGTATGTGTTTGTTATGTGTAGTTTGTAGTGTAGTATTACACTATACTACACAAATACAAATACGTCTGTTGTACTTACAACAGACGAAAAGTGTTCCCATTGCGTTGCCTTCTCTCTCTCCCTCTATCCCTCTTCGACTCCGCATGATTGTTTTCTCAAAATGAAAGCAGGAGTGCGCAGTGACATGAAGATTCGCAAAAGCTCTACTACTCTACATTAGATACTACTCACTTGCTTACTCTTCTATAAGGGAAAGGAACAGCTCACACATTTATACATTGCGCTCTCCTCTATCTACTATCCTAAAGTAAAATAGAATCCAATCGAATCTTCTATTCTAAAAACTTGCAAGCTAAGCAGTTTAGTTTCACTCTACATTACATTGCATGCAGGTCAAAGGGACGATTAGGTTCCTATTTGTGTATGTACGTTACATACTAAATATTCAATATTGCTATAATATCCATTTGCTAGATGTGCATATATATGTACATACAGAATACGGAACAGTGAAAGTTGGAAATGCTACACAGAGAATGTTGCTCAAGAACACATTTAGCTACCTAGCTAGAGGGAAGAGCAATGGTTACATTCTATTCTCAATTACCTGTAGCCATACGAGTATAGGAGGGAATTTTGTTAAAATGAAGATTGGAATCTGGACAGTGAGACTAATATAGCTATTTACAGATATGTTAGTATTTATGGATAGTTTTGAAAGTATGCATTTTTGAATAAAGTATTATACAGATAGTGCAGTATACTGTTTGGAAAATAATGTATATATATATCTTTACAGAAAGATTCATGGATATATATTCCGGCGAACTAAGCAGGAGTTTTCAAAATAGAATTCCGAGTAGCCAAATTTAATTACTCCCACTTACTAAGATACTACATAGTACATGTACGTTGTAAGTCTCAGATCAGATCTGAGATTCAAAGGCGAAATGCCCTGTTCATAGAGATAGTTCTGGCTGCTGCTATAGAGAAAATACACAAAAGAGAGGGAAAGAAAGAGAGAAACTCATTGAAGTCTTTAACTAATCACAATTTGTAAAGAGCTATTTCAGAACTGTGATTTCGTGCTGGTCCGCACGTAATAAATACGTAACAGGTACCCGTACTACGTAAATTTCTTCTTTCACTCGACCAAACCAAACCACAGGATTCAATGGCAACTGCCATAGCAAAGCACATCGAAAGGAATCCTATAAACTGCAGAATAATTTAAGGTCAAAGAAGCTGCGTCAATATTCACAGAAGGAATATAGGGAACAAAACCATATATATAAATTACTTAGCTTACTACTATAGTATACAGTCGTGATGATATGCAGTAATATATTGGTGTGCTAAATAAGCACTGCAATCAAAGATCACACCTGAGCCATAATTAATTCCCATTACACCTGATGCTTGCCTTGGCTGAAGATTTACAAATGTTTTATGACCATAGAAGATTCTTAGGAAGAAGACATAATTAGTTACGCCAGCTGTTGATTATAAATAGGAGCATAGACGTACACGGACTGCAACTTTAGTATAACTCACTATTAGTAGCTCCTTTTATATATAGTATATAATATATATGTCTGTATGTCATTCAATTTGAAACGGCTTCCGAAAAATTTATTTATAACCCTTCATCCAATTCATTAATTTCATTCTTACTTAAATTGCTATTAGCTACGAAATCTCAAGTTGAAGGTTCAGACAGGCCAGCCTCAGGCAGGTGTGTTGTTATGATGTTCTTAACTACATTAGCAGCATAATATTTATATCAATGTACAAACATACATATATTATGTATGACGATTACTTTATTACGCCTGCTGGCAGGGCATGGCATCTAATTTAGGAAGTGACAGAAGGTAAAAGGAAAAACCCTATGCGAACGTTGAATTGAAAGTGAAGTGAAGTGTGTGACTTTTTATACTCTAAGTTTAAATGTTTACATTTACATATGAGATATAATGATTTTGTAGAGAACGTTGAAGCTATTAGATGGTGTTTAGTGAACACTGACAATTATCACCTGCATATCACAAAGATTAGGCACTGTGCGAAATTACTCTTGCTTTGTTTATTTTAATGAGAATGAGAAGCTTTAAGTGTGATGTCACAGAAAGCATAATTTCTATTTCCTAACCCGAGTCTTTCTTATGTCATGTCATAATGTACATATTTATGACGTATACCTATATGACCATGATTTATTATATGCAGCAGGTGAAAATATTACCTGCAATTTGGTACAATACTAGCAAAAATTGTTATCCACTACCAAAGGCAGTAATTTGTTGGGAAATACTTATTACTGAGTATCATATTTTATATCATTTGCAATTGTTACTTTGATGAGGAAAAAATATTATGAACTTGGTGTGTAAAGAAGGGTGTGTTTGATTTTAGTCCGTACTGTTGTAATATTAATTACGTAGTGCAGTGGCATAACCACCTCCAAGAAATTTTGTAACTGACAGTGCTATTTAGAGAAGAATGGGAATTTGCTAAATACTATATTTGGCCATGTAAAAGAAAAGTTGGCTGACAAATAGCAACGGGAACTTTAATTACAGGTCCAAAAAAGCTCTTAAAACCGGAGACCGAATTGGAGCATTTGAGTATTACAAGAATAAACACGCTGAAGTAGTAGCCAGCGCATTCTAGATGATATACCTATAGTACATGGTGTAATAAATTCTAGCAGTGTATTGGATCTATGTATGAATGTATTTCTAATGACTGTTCATGTATGTTTAATAAAACCAAGGGATAACACTAAGAGAATAGCATATCTGAAAAGTGTCTACCTAAATATGCAGATAAGTAAGCAGAAGGTGTAGAGGAGAAGAGAGCGTACTCCAATGCTTCTTGGCGTTGGCACCCAAGAATGACAAATCATAATGTGAAGAAGAAAGTATAAAGAGACAAGAGCTGATCCAGGAATACTCGTAGCTAACTTTCAACTTTAACTTCTACTAAATAAGTGCAAGTATAAGAAGTGCAAAGATGCATAAGATAAATACGTAGAACTAGAACTTGTAAGGAAGGAAGACAACGGAGTTGATGAGATTGGTCCTTTACCAAAATAACTGGAGTTTTTAGTCACGTCATCCAAACTGAAGGATCTTACTTATATATCTGTATTAGGAGGTAGCGTTAGCGTTAGCTAACGTTTTATATCTTTTGTACATACAAATAGGTATGGTACGTATAATAATATTATTATGTGATGAGCTTTGCATTTGCATCAATCGCAGTCGCAGTTTAGAGTTTAGAGTGATAAAGCAGTAAAGCTGAGTAAAATTAACTGAAAGTACATAAATGAAGAAAGGATATCAATAGTGAATAAGTAAGTGAGTGAGTGCAATGTAATGGAAGGACGCCACTAAAACCAAAACTAAGGAGGAAAAAGTAGTAGAAGAAGCTATAAACTACACTACTACACTATATAAGCTAAGGATAGGACTGATGATGAGTCGTTTAAGACAAGAATACGTTCTACACAAGACAACACATAAGACTAAGGATAAGACACACAATTCACCTCCTCGACAGATATGTCACCCGTAAGTTAAGTAAGCAAGCACTAGCACACGCTATAAAATCTATCTATACATAAAACAACTGTCAGAAATAGTACAGATAGCTCAGTGTGTATAATATACCTTCACACACACACACATGTGGAATGGAAGGGTAATGTAATAACAGTACATGCTTTTATATTGGATTGGACTGGCATGGCACTGGAGTGGAGTGAGTCACATCACAGAAAAGAAATTGAGTGGATTGGATATAAGTATTAGAATTGCATAACATATATCTGTATTACATACGTATTTATGTATGTTATGTTGTTTGTATGAGTTTAGTGTTTAGTCTGTGCATACCTTTAGTTTAAGTAAGAGTAGACAGAGACACTAAGAAAAGACACACGATTTTATCTAAGTTTTTAAATGCTGGATTTCTACAGATGTGCATTGCCTTCTATTTGTATGCATGTATGTATATAGACTACAACTAATATAAAGGATAGTCGAGTAAAGTGGCATGGCAGAGGTTTTGGCAAGAGGTGAGCTTGGGTATTAGCTTTTCTTGATTTGGTTTGCCTTGCTTTGCTTTGGTTACTGCTGGAGTTGCATTATTATTGGATGGATGGATGTGAATCTCATTCTCATCCTCATCCTTATCTAGCACTCAGTCAGTCATCTTATTTGGGAAAGAGGACCGTTCCCATTTTTTGTCTCTAAATGACTTCTAAATCTAAATGATGACCAGAAGTAGTCTAACAATATCTGGACATGTAACTAGGAGTCTCACCTACACTGTTTCATCCACATTACACTTTAGATTTGATGTTTGAGCTCGTGTGCATGCAATGTAAAATGTAAATAGCTATGCTAATAGAATTGTATAAAGGTGTAGTAGAGTGAAGCCAAGGGCCAAGAAGAATTTATCAATGATTCCAAAGAAAAGAGGTGGCACATCACAAAATAACTCTAGAAAATGTCTTGTCGAGTTGGTTTGTTTAGCTGAAGTTGGAAGATCTCGTCTCACTTCAATCCCTTTCTTATTCTATTGTATTTGTATCTCGTCTGCCTTGCCTTACCTTCTACAGTTGTCAGTTTGTGGTTTTATAATGTGTAGTGAGTGTACCTATACAATAGGACCAAAGTACCAACAAAGTATGTACGTATCTGTATGTATGTAATAATAATAGTATCTACTGATTCTGTTATTGTCTTTTGTGTAGGTACATAGAGATATATATTATGTTTATGTGTCTTGTAGCCAGCTAACTATCTGTACTAATAAGGTCCAGTCTTGTATTTAGATTGAAGATAATAATATGTGTTACACCTTTAGGTATCTGACACGAGGATCACCATAATATTTCTCTTCCCTCTCTTCTACTTTACTTACTCACTTTTACATGGAAAAGTGAGTTAGCAGAATGGGCAATAAGGGACTATAACTATACATAAGTAGTATGAATCTATGTATTGTATGAATGTATGTATGTATAATTTATTGTAAAATAGGCACTAGAAACATTGTAGTAATCGTACGTCTACATACTACATACTACATACATAAACTTATGGATGCTATACTATATTCACTACTTACAGTACACAGTTGGATAGAATGAATAGGTGACGAAAAAACAGGGTAAAAAAGCATAAATAATTTTTTACAAGTGTAATTGTTTTTAGGCAAGTTGTTCTTGAACTTAGCCATATAAGGCAGGACGACAAGTACCGAAGTTTGCCGAGTGAGTTACGTCAGCTCTGCGAATAAATCCGAGACACGAAACACGAACTTGGCCGAATATAGACGACTAAGTAGGCAGAACGAGTAGATACATACATACGGATATACAAACTATAGTCAAACCAAACTACGCAAGCAAAGCAACGAGACACAGACAGACGCTGCCTTAATCTTAACATTTAACTTACCATCTCATATACATAGTATTTACGTATTTCGACTTTTATAAATCTACAGCAAAGACGTGTGTAGTATATGTGCAGTCGTGTACTCAAACAGAGCAGAACATTTACAAGGTATTGTGTCCTATCCTATGTATCTTTACTTTGTGTTATATTATAATATGTATGTGCCTTCTCATCTCTACATGTGAAGTAGTTTTGTGAGACAAAAAGAACTGTTGCTGACTATATGAACACTAAACTGCTCATGTGGTAGACATCCCTATATAGTATAATCTAATTGTACCTGTATATATCTTCGTGTATGTGCCTACACGCTTAATAGTGGTCTGGTCTGGTCTGGTCTGATCTGGTAGTTATATCATCTCACATAATATACAACACAACACAATGCATACATCCCATATGAAGTATTTAGTAGCAAGGAGAGACACAGAAAAGAGAACCCTTTTAGTTTACTGTGTAGTACGAGTATGTAGAGGAATACGTACGGGTACGTACATACATACATAACAGATCACATCCCACTTCATCTTCCCAATCTCTCAGATATTCTTACTTACACTGACACAAGAGTCAGTCATGAAAAGACGTTTGAGTAAACTCGGCTCATAGAAATACAAATTCAGCAGACATCATGAACATACATACATAACATTCAGATCATACCAACATCATTATCCTTCCAAAAACATCAAACTAGAATCTCATTTGCCAATGTACTAGATCCCATAACATCAAATATAAATTCAAATGATTTGGAAGTGTTTACTAATGTATCTAAATCTATTTTATTATTTGAAACTAACATTATGCAGGTACCTATACATACGAGACCCAAGCCTCAAACTGCAACCTACTGCTACTCTACTGAATTTTTCTGATTCAATATAATAACACAGGACAACCAGTTAAGATTATATTAACCCAAATCAAATAAGGTAAATGTTTGCATCGTAAATTTAATTCCTAATTGATTTGATTACATTTCATTTCGCATACACGTGTAAGGAAATACAAATAGCAGTATATAATATATAAATAGTGTAGCAAGCTACTAATATTGACACTGATAGTATAGACGGATGTGACAAGAATTATTTTCACATATTGAAATTAGTTTTGGCAAATAAAATAATCTTGAAGTAAATCGATTCTTGGAAAAATATTCTTTAACTTAGATAAATTCTTGTTTAATGAAAAAGTAAACTTCCTTATCTGTGTCATGCGTTTTGCAAGATGATTATATTTAGCGGTTGTTGGTACTCATTCAAGCAATAGAATCCTACTTGTTTATTGCAAATAAACGTATTCCATATCTGTATTTTAGTTATACCTACATTGAGTGTTGAAAACGCTGCTAACAAATAGCTTCAATATTGTTTCTAGAAACAATTAATATTTGCACTTTAATCAAAAGTAGTTTGGAAATTACAATCAAATTAGCAATATTCGCTATATTAGAATCTCATTATCATTTAATTGCTCCATTTGAACAGTACTTACTAATACGAGTGTAACAGATTTACAAGGTATTTACCAACGGAATATTTACCATACAGGCAAATATTACTTTTTATAAACTTACATAACTGTATTTTGTATGATGTAAATAACTGAAAAACTTGCTATACTGCAAATTAAACAATAGAAATCACGTGCCATTTTATTATGAAGATTAATACTTGAAAAATTATTTCGACAAGGAATATCTAGTTAGTCCTCTTTCCTTTGCCACACATTTCCGAGAAATGGTATTTAAGTGACAGAAATGTAGATTTTTTTATTCCTACTTGGTCATTGGCTGTATCATTAAATATTTTCTGGATGCTATGAATATTAGGAAACTCCACAGACGACTTCCGCAGAAATATCGAAAAAAAAAGTTAACATAAATGCATTATGATCCTACAAATAAAAGCTTACAGGGCACTATACCAAAAATATTACTGTATTATGAAATACGCCTGCTCTAACATAATTTGTACAGACATGTTTTCTATCACTTGAAAGAAACCTCCCAATAACAATAGGCATGGAATTTCTAATATTAGCCAAAAATGAACACAACAAAAGAAGTACTCTGCCATCATTTCGTAAGCACAAGGCACGAAAAAGAGATACGGATTTCAGTATTATGTACAATTTGTGATAAGCCACAATAAATACTGTATAAATACACACAATACAAAGACAGAATGACACTTCCTATGAGCGTAGACAAATGTGATGAAGTAGAAGAACGTACCTAGTGACTGGAGCTGAAAACATAGACACGTAAGACAATCCTAAAATGCGTGTTCTATAACATAATGTCTCAAACGTAGACTAATGAAATACTATGAAACCTTACACCTGTATATAATAACTTATAAAACTCCAGCTACTTATATGAGTTATGAGAATTTGACACCACAATGCCTATTTTGTTCAATATTTATGTATTTTGTCGCCTAGGAATTTTTCTACGGACATGAAGGTTTAAAAATCCAAATAGGAAGAAATCCTGTTCTGTTTTACTTATTCTACACAAATATGATATTCATTCATTTAATAACTTCATAATAACAATTTTAGTCAAAAAAATATATCCAACATGAACGTCATTATTACAAAAGTTACTTTTGTAAAAGCTGGCAGGTGAGATGGGCTTACTCCCATATTAATTATTTAAAAGTCGCATTGGTGGACTAACGTAAATAAATGTTTGGATTGAATGTGAACAAAAATAACAC
The DNA here is from genome assembly GCA_034694165.1 of Tomocerus mixtus. NCBI lineage: Eukaryota > Metazoa > Arthropoda > Collembola > Entomobryomorpha > Tomoceridae > Tomocerus > Tomocerus mixtus. The sequence continues at coordinate 39,034 of JAQFYC010000006.1, read as the reverse complement.
AGGAATTTCTTATCTAAAAATCAAAAAATATTTCCATTCAAAAGACCTTTTTTCCATTTCCTTCCAGTTAGCGACTTTCTTTATGCAAAATATAAAGTACATATACATACGTGATTCTGCATTTATTGTAATTGTAAGCTGACCTCTACATTTGGTCTAGGTGTAACTTTTTTGAGAAACAAAGCGTAATAAGATTTGTTTAATGGAGGAAGGATCTGTCTAGTCTCTATATGGCAAGTGGGTAGTCTGTCCTGTCTGGTTGGGCAGCGTAGGACAGTCATACTTGGCATAGACATACTCTTGAGGTCTTAGAGTTAATCGAGTTAATCTTTCTCCGTATTAGACTACAAGTTATATGTACGGTATAATACGTATCATGCAGGTACACTTTCTTATAAAAGATAAATAATAATATTCTCCACTCGTGCATAACTAAACTATGAACAATATAAGTCCAAACATTTTCTACGTCTGCTGGTCGGTGCTACCTAAAATGCTCTATATAATAAAAATATTATTATCAATATCTATTTAATTGCAAGTTGTGTAGCGTACAAAAGAACATCCATAATAGACGTACGTGGTACTTAAATGCAAATTACATAATATAATGTTTCCTACTACACTCAACAAAACCTACGCATTTAAGCTCGTCATCAGCACATTATTTACTATACTACACCATCATTATTACTCCTTATGCGCAACATAAACATACCTTTTACATTTTACATGATAATGTATGCATAATGCATATTATGGTTCTGTGTAGCTCGTGGTTGGCTGCAATAAATACCCTAAGCTTCCTTAATCTAATAATGTACAGCGTTTAGCTATGCGTAAACTGTTGTTTCTACATTTACCTAACCTGTTAAACATTTCACATAATATTATATAAGAGAAAGGAAGGAAAGAAACCGATATGGATGAGGCCAATCTTGCGACCTTCCAAACTTTTTAAGTACACTTGCAATTAGGTACTTAAAAATATCTTATCAAAGCGATTTCACAATTTAGTATACTTTGGCACATAGCTAGCTATAGGGTACATCAATTCCATTCTGCATTGTAGCGTGTTACCAGGTCCCATTCTTTTCACCTGCTTGCTATTTAACTTTCTCTGACATGTACATGGGAAGTCTTCTCTATTGCCAAAATCTCAATTTCTTATTCAAATGTTTGTATTCTAGAATTAGAAAATATTATGATTTACAATGGCACGAAAAATTGAGTATGCGACCATCAATAGTGTTGAAATTAATACATAAACGTAAATACGTATGTATGTATCTATAGTTAATTGAGGGAACATTGTGACAATTAAGAGATTTGTTGCATATTCGCATTCCATTTCTTTTGAATAATTTGCAATATATTGCTTTTATAATATCAAAATGATGGGTGTAAAATCAGAATTTTTAAATAAAAAGTGATATCATTCAACGAAAACGCATTAAATCAATAAAAAATTGAATTAAACGATTTAAAGCAGAAAACTACTAATGATCTCAGGATTTCATACCTTGGAATTACAACTAAATAAGTATATTTATTACACAAGTAGTATTTGTGCAACACAAATATACCAAATATACACAAAAATAGGCACTCACTATTAGTAGAGAGTATAATTTTGTATATCAAATACATTTTTGTTGAACTACTGATACTATACAAAAGGTGTTTTCGTTTACGACATTCAAATTGGCAGTGGACAATAGTATTATGAGTCATTTTTACTACTCTGTCCAGTATAAATACACATGTAAAATTAATTCATTTAATGGAAACTGAATTGAAAAAATGCATTGAAATGACCACTAAATGCTACTACTTATCAGCCTTAATTGAAACAGTTAATACGAAAAGCTTGTTTAAATGTGTGCAGCTTATCTCCCTATTCAGGGTAACTGTCTCTTCATCTGTGGTCCAACTTTTTATTTAAATACGAGTTAATTGTGGGACAATTTATTGATACTTTGCATAGTTAATTTACATAAGAATTCATCAATTTTCTATATTAGCGTAGAAAACTGAAGCTAGACTTTTCAAAATGTAACTACACAGTGCACACATCTACGATTAAGTTAGGTTAGGTTTTCTCCTTCTCGTTAAGGGGTATCTGGCGTAAAAGAAAGCTGCATCGAATTGCTTAAGGTAAGTAATTATAGCAGTGCAGCCTCATATAAATACATGCAATTTTGTATTCTACACTACAGTTGCTATATTTCTATCGGTAAAAATATGCAAAGAAGCCTCATGAAGTTTTGCTATACAGTACTGTAGTATATAAAAATACAATCTGCATACGCAGAATAACGTCAATTAAGTTTGTTGTCTATCTGTATTCTCTACTGTTCTGTAAATATACAGTACTGTACTTCAGAGTGAGTGGCATCGAATCGGCTGTGTTTTGTGTGTATTTGTAGGTACGCTAAACGTATGATCTCACAATAGCCAAATCATGCATCACAACAGAATCATCCAGTTTTGTTTAGTATCTGTAGAAGTGGAGTATCTTTGCATCTTAGGTACATAAATAAATACATGTATACAATTATTTAGCTTAAAGAAGTAAGATAACAGTACCAGCAGTGCAGTAGTATGAAAGTATGTACTATTCTATCACAAATGGCAAATGGTATGTATGGTGATGCGAGTTGATGACTAATCCTTTACTACTCTGTAGTATGCACACATCATATACATAAATACATAGCTAACCTACTAATAATATCTGTTATACTAATATTCGTGTCAGGGAGTAGAATATGTATAGTATTTAATGTCAGCAATGCTTACACGTAGATCAGTCACAGTTAAATGTACTTATGTACTTTTAGTTTGGCTTTGGCACTGAAGAGCTTTTCTTTATATATCTATAAACCAGATTTACATATTGCATTCCTTCACTACGCTGCATTAGTACAATTACAAGTGTACGTAATTCACTACGCTCATATATTTAGAAACCACGTTTCTAATGTAAAGTTAAATAGAGATTTTCGAATTTACACCTATATTATTATTTCTATCTCTATATAGACGCATAATATGTACTACTTAATAGTAAATCAGTAGCAGTACAGATAGTACAGTGAAATGAGTCAACTTGCTATATATTTATTATGGAGTGTGTACAAATACTACTGGAAGTATGTACTATGTACTGTGTATAAAAAGTAGAGTAGATAACAGTTAAATATATGTAGTCTACTACTGAAGATCACTACAAGATAGACTTGAGATAGTAGGATATAATAAGACTAATCTCAAGGCAGCAACCAAGCCAAGTCAGTTAAAGTTAAAGTAGAATTGTATGCATAAGTACGTAAGTATACACATAAAAGATGCTTAGTATATCTATCTAGTAGTATGTGTGCATTACTTACAATGTAAGTATTTGCTACTACTACACTACACTACTGTTGCTTTAACTTTAGGAGGGACGAGAAAAATCCGCAAAGAGAACGCAATCATGCCTACGTATTCTTAAATGTATGTGTGCTCACTTACTTACATGCACACAACACAGGCGCCTTCCAGAAATAGTTTTGCGAATCATCATGAGATATTTTTAGGAGTTTTTCGCCCACCCAATATGGTTGCTATTTTTTGGTCCTAAAATTAGTCGACGTCTATTTTAAGCTGGTGAATCGAAACACACGTGGATTTGATAAATCAAGGAAGGAAAACTGCTATCTTGTTCTCCACATATATTACATACAGTACACTACTCTAGATTCACGAGCAAATGCGATAGCATTTATCTCACACACTAACTACACTCATTTTAAGCCTCTCTGATTGCACATAATAGTTCAATTTATGCTAAGACGGCATATTAACTGATATAACTATTTTTAATGATACATTCATTCCAACCGAATAAATCCAAATAAACAGTAAAATCTTTTCTCTCGCTCATTTCTTTAAGAAGGATTATTCGCGCAATAAGAGATCAATTATTAAATACTAAACGTATGCGTTCGATTTCTAATTTTTAATGCGAAAAGGAATCCAATGTTTATTATGCATCATTACGCACTTCACTTACCCCTTACAATTACTTATCCTCCCCTTGTCTTTTCTAAAGAATATTCCAATGGGGATCATGTGCAAAACACATCTATTTAGCGCATAAGTACCTACTGAACTGTGTGTGAGAGCTAAGTGGCTTATTATACTTTGACATTATATGTACTATTATGTAAGCTATACTAACAAAAGATTAAGAGGGAGATTTATTGCTAAATACATACGAAAGATACGATACGGAAATCATTGTACTGATAGCAATATAAAGAACACACTGCCTCTAATCTGTAAAAAGTGACTGTCAACACTGTTTCTCACGCTTACTTATTCTCTGCCTCTCTATCCAAACAATTTGTTATAATTATTTACAAATAAATGGAAGTTTCTTACATTTCAATCTGTTTAAGTTGTCTAATTGTTGGGGTTCTATATAAACATCTGTCATATGAAAGAAAGACATTTTACCATACAACAAATAATCCATTAAAACAATACCTGAGTACAAATTCAATTGTAAACATTTGAAATTAGAAGACAATAAATTTGTATAGATATACTATAATGCCATGTATTCCTTAAAATGAGACAATGTAACTGTTGGGACATCATAGCTTATCTAATTAATTATAACAAATTGCTATGGTCAAAATCAACTGCATCTGCTAGTGCTACCTTCATAAAAAGCAACAAGTACAAACTTTACGCTGTCAATCTTTTTGACAAACTTGGGTAGTAAGCTTTTTATATATAAATAGGTAAATTTTTCTTCAATTTTTTTTATGTGAGTTAGGGAAGACAATAAATATTTATATTAAGTATAATGTCCAGATAATCACACATAAATCTGATGATTATAATATTAATGCAATTTGCTCTATGTACCTCGGGTGTACATAAAATGTATGTATATTTCTTCTTTTAGTATTTGAATGATATTGTGTTTTTATGAATAGATGAGACGAATGTATGTGTAGGTACTTATAGTAAATCTCATTCCGATTACATTCAGACTACACTACTACTTACGTTAACTTGATGTCAGTCCATTGACAAGATTTTTCGTGAGACTTTTGTAGCATCGTGCTGAATTTGTACAATGAAGTGGAGTATGGTATAGGAACAAGGAAAGGAAGAAGAATTAGGCATAAATAGTTACACTTTTCATTCTTATGGTGTGAAAGATAGATATGTGATATAATAGGGAACTGCACTGAGTATAAAAATACTGACTTAACTTGTAGCACACATGAGTAACTATAAGAGCAAGTATTTATCTGCTATTATACATATAAGATTTCATTTAGTACAAAGCTATAACCTTAAAAACTAAATAAATCTACTGACTATCCCTATAGTATAAAATATCGAAGCAAACAGTTGAACATTGAATAAAACTTTGTGTGAGCAAGTAAATGATACATAAAACGTAAGAAGGGCATTATTGTGGATCCAATCGTGAATTAAGGACTTTGGATGGGGTAGGAAGAATGGAAGGGAAGTCAAGGCAATAATGTTAGGTCACTCTACTACATTACGTGCCTGTACTTTACTATGGTTCCTTTTACTTGCTAAAGCATTAAGTAAGTATGCATTAAGTTTTAAAGTTTTAATTCAACTTTCTGCTTAGATAATACTATAGGTGTCTGGTCCTGCTCTGTGAGTGACTAAATACTAAATAGTACCTATCTAAATAATGGATGTTGAATTTAATCGCAATGTGAGAAAGACTGCTCACCTTTTGTTAGAACGTCTTCGCACGTTTGGTGACAGACATGTTGCCATCCGTAAATGACTTGAGTCTGTAAGAAAAACACAACGCATTGAATGAGAGACAATAGGGAGCTGAACTCTAATTGTATTTTATTGACGATGCTGAAAACGACGAGTGTGAAAAATGTCTGAAGTCCCAAAAGAATTCATGACTTGTAATTAGTTCTGCTTGACATTTTCACCTCTTTTCATTACAAGCCTTTTTTAAAGGTTGAAATCCACAAAGCTGTATAAAAGTCTATAGGAAAGTGCATTCATAGATTAGATTACATTGCATTGGCGTTAGCAGACCATTTTGGTTTTACTTATTCATCAGCCAGTGTACTTAGTAACTTAAATAGTTTAGAGCACTGCAATCAGGTACGTAGCTATTTGTAATAGTAAACAAAACCAAAAAGGTACTGACTATACGAAGCGAAACTGGACCTTTTCTTCTAGATTTAACGGAGCAATTAGCGCATATTGTCTCTCAACTCATCCTATAGTCATAGTCCAACCAAAACAAACTAAATACATAGAAGATAGATACACATTACAATTCAACATTAACATTACGTGTACATAGGCATACATCAATTCCCATTCATTCCCATTTGCATTCATTAATTTAACTCAAATGTCTACGTTCATCTTGTTTCAGTTCACCACATATTGTACTGCATTATACTATTACTTAATGCCATACTCAACTTGGGTAGGTAGTTCGAACCTAATGGAAAATCGGCAGAGAACATTTTGCATTTCATACCTCCGTGAGTGAGTCAATGAAATGTCCACAAAAACTCACGTTGTATTTAAACTCTGTCTTCTTATGTTTCATTATCTACTCAAACTATTTACGTACACTATCGTGGATAATGTCTTTCTTTTTTCTACCTTAGTATTCAACAACATTGTTCTTGTTAAGAATTCTCATTTTGAAACATTCAGGTAGGTATGCATTTTACTTACGTCTTCTCTTCCATTGATATTTTCGTGAATACTATCTGTAATCTGTGATATCGTGCTATCAGAATTAGTGAATTCTCTCAAATGCTTACTGAATAATATGTGTACTTGTATTTACAAGTTATCCGGCAATTCCTAATCTCCAAATTCCAAAGCAGAGCCTTATCTTTAACACAATTAATAACTTCACATATCCTGACAAAAGAAAAAAATAATTTTAAGGCGCATGTCTACCATGTGAATATTTTATAGGTATTATGCCATATTTTGCGTCTTAACTCTGTGTTCCTCTGCATACCGTCACAAAAACAATGTGCATATCTTTAAAGACAATAAAATATTTATGTTCATCTTTGCAATAAAATATTTTGAAATAATTCTGATTGATATCCTCACAACGTATAATAAACGTTATGCATTTGAAATATCATGTACTTATCACAACTAGTCATTCCTGGTAGATTTAGCTGAATAAACCTAATGAGATTTTTCCACAAACAATTATCGTTATTTTCAACATGGCGTTTTTGAAAGGAACGACAACATTAAATCTCAATCCAAAAACTCTATAATGGTTTAACTGAATAAACGACCCATAGAATCACAAAGCGTGTGACCTGAAAATTATTCATCTATGGTATATATAGTTACATGTTATTATACTTCAGTATCAGTGAATATATACTGGAGGAGTTGAGACTACCGGTGAACTTTCTTTTATTGTTAAAAAAGTGGCAGAAAAATGAAAAATGGGAAAACTGAAATTATTATATTTTATAAATTACTTAATTGAAATAAAATGACGCGAAAATGAATGAATGGGATTGAATACCATCCTAATATTAAACCATCTCAATAGCTTTCAAATTATAACTTTTTCCTCAATCCAACTAGTACTCATTTATTTTAATACTTTATATTATAGGCTACCAAGATATCCATGATTATATATTAAGTTATAATGTGGGAATATATTGAACTTACAGGTCGTTATGTCAATCTGGATCATCTCACCATCGTTTTCTGTTGTCAATTATTATTCTTCTTGAAAAGTCTCTGCTTGAAACCAATGAAACAAGGAGCCGAACATTCAGTATACTCTCAGTTATATCTTTAAAATGTCTTATGCGGAAGTTTAAAAGTCGAAAAGATATATTGGTGTTTTTACTAGATTACACAAATGAAGCAAATACATACTTACACAGAAACAACACCAAATAACTGGAGAATTGACGTTTAATTCTTTCGAGTATAGGTACATAAAGTAGTCCACTATTAACTGTCCACTGAATCTCATACCATACCAGGAAGGAGTCTCTATTGTTTTCCTATAACATCTTCAATGGTTTTTGAGTTCACTATATTTGAGGGTGTCACTTGCAAAATTGCAATACAAAATGTATAATTGACAAAATATCCATAATTTTAATGCAATTGTCATATCTGCATTGTTGTTTTTGCAATATAAATATAAAATGTCTCAAGTTGCAGGTTCGTGGGACAATGTCATGTCTCACTGTGAGTCAGTTTGACATTTTGCATGGAGTATGGAATTGTCAAGTTTAGTGAGACAGAAATAAGTTGAGATCTTGATATTTGTAAAAGATGATACTGGATGAGATGATAAGTTTGATTGAGAGGAGAGAGACGAGACAGAAGGGAATTGTTGTATGTTCAATGTTCGGCCGGCTTTCGTTCTTAGAATTACTTAGGAGGTGTGTAAGGTGTAGGAGAGAGATTGAGATAATGTATGAGTGAGTGGTGTTGGTATGTGTAGTGTATCTGTACTTGTACTTGTAGTGTACTGCAATATCGGAACGGAAGTGTTGATTTGAATGAATGGAAAAGAGTCAAGGATGAAAATGAATTGTTTTGGTGTAGTAAGTAGTAAGTATAAGTATGTACTATGTGGTGTGTGTGCTCTGGTATATTTATTGTATGGTGAAGGTGAAGCAAAGGCCAAGTGAGTAAAACACAGCAAAACTGTGAGCAGACAAGTGGGAGTCTTGCTTGTTGAAATGCATACACTCAACAGGTTGGTTTTGCTTGTGGTTTCAGCAGACTTCTTCTTCTTCTTCAGATCAGCATCAGTTCAACAGATCCATAGTAGAACAGCGTAGAGAGAATAGTGGATGAGGCAGTGCAGGATAGCAGAGTTGCAGAGTCAAAGCCAAGCCAGCATGACATGGAGTGAGTGGAGTGGAGCACCTTAAACGTAGATTAATATACTCTTACTTATGTATATGGTTAGTTAGTGAGGATAAGATTGGTCGTCGTAGCGTAGGTGTGTAGGTTGTAAGATGTGAGTAGGTAGTGTCTGTCAGTCTGCTATGCTGGTGTGTGTGGTTGTGTTTCCATCGTATCGCCGTACTAGTGCAGAAAAGCAACAAATGAATGAGTTGGAGAAAGTTGTTTCAATGGATGAATCTTTCCTTTGCACTCAACTTAACTCAGTCAACTCAATTACTTATTATGTATAATGTATAGGCGGAAAACTATTTTTCAAGATCAGCTACTCATACTATATGTGTATATTGTATTTGTACTTGCTAATTTCCCATATAGTCTCAGTACATTTGCAAATGCATCTCTGACTTTTATTGAACTTGACATTCGCAAATGTATCAATGAATCACTCCAGAGTTATTAGAGTAAATAAGTAAATGCTATGTAAACTGTTTGTTTTGCAAATTTAATAACCAAAGTAGGTATTTATGTAGAGGAGAACTTTGTTTTGCCAGGCAAGAGAATTGTTGTATTGTTTTTGGGCTTACTTACATACTAAATACGTTGGAAGTTTGTACATAATTATGTGTGTAGGTGTATCTATAGACGAAATAGGTGAAACAGATGAATTGGATGGATTGACTTGTAACTTTGAGCTCCGATTTGATACTGATGAGGAACAGTGGAGCTTTGGCTCTTTATATAAGTTTGCCAATACGTAGTCTATTGTATTAATGTTAGTGTCATGTACGGACGCTGAATAATTGTAGACTCTAAGTCCGCGTGACAATGCACCGTGTGTGCTCTACTGTATTGTATAAGCTCCCTTACGAATCTTGGCAAAAGGCATAATGAATTGAACATGTAAGATTCGCAAATAATACATATTATTTATTATTAGGAAGATATTATTGAGGTATACGGTATATGAGTAAACATGTGAGCAACAATAACTGTATTTGTTACATATTGTCCGCATAGGTGCGTTTTGTTCTGTTGTTCTATTTATGGCTGATTAATTCTTATCTGTAATGGGAAACGAAGTCGAATTCTTAGAATTTTAAGGGATGGGAAATTGCAAAAACTTTTCCTTTTGCGAATATCGCAGTTCATGCGATAAACTGCATATTGTCTTGTCCTTGTCACTTGATAATGTAACTAACCATCACTGTGAAAAAATAACTGAGTAAGGTAAAGGATGAATATTTTTTTGACAGAGATAATATTTCGGTATTGTGCAAATATTTTCACAATAATAAAAGATGACAAATGTGATCTAGTTGTTACTTATATTAGCTCTATTTGTCCACGACGGGTATATGACACCGCACCGGTATTTTCTCTTACTTATTTACTTATTAGCCTGTCAGATTGTATGTAGTACTTATGTTGTACCTAAGTAAATATTGATATATAATATTTCTGCTGTAGATGTAGTAGGGTTTTTTCTTTTTTGTAGTGATATGTATGTATGTATGGTTGGTGTATTATTGAGACGGATTATAAGTAAATATATACGTTGGTTTTGGTATTGTGTCTTTGTATCACATTATCTTGAACATGGTAAGTGTATCGGATTCACTGAGACTCGCGTTCAAATGAGCTAAAACCTTTAACTGTCTTTTTTATGACGATGTGGCAGGGCTTTAAGTCTTTTTCTTATTGGAACAGATTATGTATTCATATTATTATAGTCTGAGTGTGTAAGTCAAGTCAAATCAAAACTGATCTTGAAATTATCTAGATGATTCTGAGAAACAGGCAGAAAGAGTAACTTAGTTAGGAGTACTTGTAGGTAATCGTTACTAATGTAATGTGAGTGTATTGTAGTGTGTGTATCAAGTCAGTAAAGAAAGAGACGAAAAGTCTTGTTCACTGTTGGCCTGACTATTGCAGACTATTCTGTTGAAGATGTTGAGATTTTGAGTGCTATGTTGTTTTCTTCTTGTAGAAAAATGCACAGAAGAGTATAGTGGTGGTGTTAATTCTTGGATAGCTTTGGCTTTGACTTGGATGGCTGGCTGGTTGGTTGGTGAGTTGAGTTGAGTTGAGTTGACGATGCGATAGGCTGTAGGCAGATAACTAACTAAAGTAACTACATAAGTAACAGCGGACTCAATAACTGAACTCACTGACTTGACTTGACTTTTGGCTTCGCTAACTAAAACTAAACTCAACGTGTGTGTATATGTAAGTATGTAAGTATGTGGATTTCTATGCATCCAAGTACAACTTACATGCATATTAGTAATGTGTGCTCTATTCCTATCTTTTCCATGCCAGGCCAGACAGTGTACTGTAGTATCTACATATTATGTGGAGGAGCAAAGCAGAAGATCAAGAAGAAGAAAAAGAAGAGGGATCTTCCGCGGATGAGACGAAATATGTAGCATCTTTCGTTATAGTTTCATTGTCCGTTCCGAAATACCCTCTTTCTCTCTTCTCGTTGTCCTTTCCGTGTACTTTTGGCAAATTATTATTAAATACTACCTATGTGAGAATTACCACTAACATTACAATTACATGCATGCATTACTTAAAACTAAAGGAATTCCAACGCCAACGATACTAATTGTAGGTATTTGAATAAAAAAATATGTATGTAAATTCAAATAGACCAATTAAAGTGCATTGAATTAAATTCCTTGTCTGTCTGAAAGGTTAGCTAGCTAAGTAGGTATACTTTAGTATTCGTAGGAGGATTCCACTGCACTGCCTTGACTTGACTTAACTCCAGCCAGCATTTGTCAGTAGTAAGTAAGTAGTAATGAGATGTGAGAGAGCCCATCGGCAAACTACTCACTTCAATTCATATCCACAATCCACACCACATCGCATCGTAGCAGCTCTTCTCTATACACCTGTCCACCAGAGTACTTTTATAGCATCTCGGCGATATGCATACATTTATATGAGAAATATGTCATTCCATCACTATACTATAATATTCTTAGATAGAGATAGGCACTTACGCTAGAGAATAAGGAAGCGTGGGCTTTTTGCGTAACGCGTGGCAACGATGTCAATGAAACTGTACGGACTGAGATTACTGCAGCTGTGGTATGCTATATGGTTAGTATTAGTTAGTATACAGAATACAGATAGTATGGCTTGCTTTGCTTTTCTTGCCTTACTTTTGGTGGTGATGATGATGATGATGATGCTCTGCTCTCCTCTTATAATCTCTTGCTTTACTTTGCACTGTTCCTCGCCTCTTCTGTGGCGGTATCCTGTTCTCTACTTCTCTTACTTATAATCATACATATACTTACATATGTATTTTAGCTGTGCTTTCTAGCTTTGGCTTTTGGCTCCAACTAACATCCCACCCAGCCCAACTCATGCAACTTAAAGAAGAAGAAGCTAGGAAGAAACATGCAAAATGGATCTATCTCGCTGTTCTACTACTTACTACTTTTATTTACTACACCACACACTATCTAGGTATACTACATACTACAAATACAACAGATATGTATACTCGCTCACATTAAACACCCACTAGAAACAAACAACTGCACCAGATATGTAGGTACCTAATTAGTTATACCCTGCCTTCCATATCACATAGGTATTTATCTATTGGCATTTGTCTCAAGTACAAGAATGATTATTCCTTTACACTTGTTTTGTCATCTGCTATTAGGATTTTAATATTGTACTTACCCACTTACATACTCGAGCAATGCAGCCCATGTAATTTAAATGCATCACTCAAAACATGACACGACCCGGCAAGGTCGTTTAATATGTACAAATAAAATTGCATAATATGAACTTTAATATTAAACATTTTATACAAAAAACTTACAAATGGGAAAATATTTGCTCCAATTTTTTCATTAGAGGACTTTAGTCTCTTAAATAGGCACTGCTTGCTTATTAACATGCGACCTTCCCCGGTAACTCTTCAATTTTCATTCTATTTGTCTCAACTATGTTTTCAATTTTAAAACATGATAGTAAATTTACTGGACTTTTACATTTTCTGGTTCCCTACCAAAGTCAAATTAATAAGTTTGCAGATTAGCTGTACCTACCTTACGCCTAACAACATGAACTACCACAGGCAATATTATCTAGATTTTGCACTCTCGTTTAAGATAGGTCCTTTGCATATCTATGCATGCACATTAATATTGTACCACCCACATGTTAATACGTGTTAACATACATAATAGATTGCATTACACCTTCACCTTCTACCAAATATGCTAGCAGTAGGCATACCTAAGTAAGTAAGTATTGGCAAGACGCAGAAGGAACGCACTTTTTTCCCATGCAATCCACTACCGAAACTACAAGAATTTTCATTGATAAATCCTACCACTTAAACTTTGATCCATGGTAAGCACATGCTAGTATAAATTAGTAGATCCACATGGTTTCTTAGAAGATAGCATATAGCGATGTATGATGCTATGCAAGTCATTCATTGAGAGTTACATAAGCTAATATTTTACATCAGTATTTTTCAAATAAGTATAAAGTCTTTCATCTAATTTATTATATGAAAACCATATAATACTAATTGAAAGTTATTTTGTGTATTATTCTTAATGATACCTAAGATCCAAATAATATACTTACGCTAACTTGGAAGTGATCTCCTTTTGTGCAATTACAGAAACTTAAAATTACCGAAAATATAGCTAAATTAATTAGAAACTGTAATGGAAAAATTTTTTTTTGCAAAATAGATTGCGTCTCAATTTTTCAGTTGTATTCATCAAAATGTGGTATGTAAGCAAGACGCTCATGTTCATAAGGATGTTTTTAAAAGAATAAAAATATTAACGATCCATACTAAAGATTTAGTAATATCTCGTGCAAAGTTACTATTGTAAATACTGTGCTACTTGGATAACATTTGAATACTTTGCACATTACATGCTTGACAAATAGTCTAGACTTTAGGCTATAGTAAATCATAAACAAAACAACATTAAATATCAAGATACACTTATTTATGTGTAGTGTTCTGTATGTATATGTAGTTTAATTATTATGTTTTTACATGTTATTGACTACTCTTGATGATATCGTCCAGGTTGTAATTGTAATTGTATTTAGCAAAGTGTATTTCAATGAAGTCTACTGATCTGAATAAATCGAAAAGAAGATTTTGCTTTTCTCCCTTACTGTTTAATTGCGTGCAAGATTTTAATAAAACAAAAAGATTTAGTTCCATAGTGTGACTTAAATAAACTACCCACGCAAAGTACCAAACTACAAAATATACAACCAGAAAGTAAAGAAGCAGTGAATGAATATTATTTGTTACAAAATAGTAATTTGTATGTTGTAAGTATTATTATGTCACACAACCCAAAAAAGCTGACGAAATGTTTAGCTAATTTCAAATGACTGTTTCAATAAATTCCTCATTATCGACATGATACACAACTTCGTTAGTCGCGTTTTTTGTTTCCAAAATACGGTATAATTATAAGAGACCAAATTATAGCTGCTTCATTAATTAATCACACTATGTATCATTCTCTTCTCACTAATACTCTTGTATCTGACAAAGCGGATAATTAACTGTAATTGGAAAAATTGACTTCCATATTTACAGTTTCCTTGCTACCTAATAAAAGTTTGTTATTTACCTGTTTTTATTTCAGAGTAGACTTATATTATAAGGAGAGCAGATGGATTGGGCTAATGTGATTTCACAATGTTGAGTAACTATAATGTGTTAGCATTGCTAATTAATTTTTGTTTAAGTTATTAGTCAGTACAGAAAAAGTATACTTGTTATACATGTTGAGTATCCTTTACATACGCTAACAGGTTGACAACATTTTTCACTTTGTGAATTAGTATAACAGCAACAACCTAATTTCTAAAACTAAACAAAGTTACCCTTGTGATTCTTTGATTCTCTCCAAATTATGTGAAAGCAAGTAATTGATTGTAAACTTTCCACTGTAATGGACGGAATGTATGATAATGATTAAGCAACTTTAGTCATTTAGAGAATAAGTGAAAGATAACAGGAGTAGATAATCCCTACAGCTAATTGAGTGTACAGGATCCTACGTATTTTGCTAGTGATTGGTATTCTAGTAATTACTTAAGTTAGTGACATAAGGATAACATTATTACATAGTCGAACTGTCTATACGAATTGTCTGTAAATACTACAACTACGGAAAACTATCACTATACCTACTGCAGTAATATTTACATTGTGATTTAATGGATTGCCAACATTCGGCGAATTAACAATGTAAATGGAAAGATTGGAGAAAGTTTAATTTTGCCAATAATGTGTTTTTGTACCAAGGTAGTTTGTATTTTAGTCGTAATTTTATTTTTTGCTAGTGCTAAACTTAGTTTTACGGAATTATATAATCTGCTACTTCACTTGATAGTTGAATATCTAGAAACCCCTATTAATACTGTTTTTCCAGTATATAATGAGGAAATTAAAACGCGATAACGTGTTCATGTAGTTACTTATAACAAATAATAATTAGTTTAGACACAAAAACTATTGATGGAACATGGAATTACGAAATTCAGAAATATATAACTTCCAATCCATTCTTTATAAGTATGTGTGTGTACTTACTACTATAATACCTATAGACTTGTAGCATCTTTTAATCTTTTCACCATTAATACATGAAACAAAAAAATAAACAGAAAATAAGCCAATTAGACTATCAAAGAATAGCTAAATTGTACAACATGTGTGTACATTTACTAGTAATTGATACATCAAACAATTGTTTTATTCCTTTCATCCTTTTACTGAATAAAATCTAAATAAGATACTCATCAGTGTATTTAATAATGAGGAGAATCATAGAAACATTTATCTTGCAACAGAATCATAAATACGGTACATATGTGGGCATTTCTAAGCATGTGGACGCAAAGAGTCTCAGATTAGCTTGAGAGATACCTAAAAGGGAGAAAGAGAAGAGTAAATTAAGGAAAGGTAAAAAGGATGAGGAAGTTCTAGTCATTTAAATGCAGAACTATAGAAAGAAATTCTTATCAGAGTAGAAAAGAGTCTTGATATACTTGTATACACACACATAGGTACGGATAATACAATTGTTCATTTTTTATAATATGGAGTGTATTATATAGCGCAATGTTTAATAGAATTTGTATACAAATACTACATTGTATTCATGTATGATGGTAGTATTTACATAGAACAGCATTACCAAAGTGAAATAATGCGTAGGTAGATGAAGTAAAGGTATACAGATAGGAAATGTTTGTAAGCCAGTCAAGTCTAGTCGGTAAAAATCCTTGTTGTCGTCGTCGTCTTAAGGAGAAGTTAGTATCTAATAGTAATAAGTAAGTAAGCAAGTAATAAGAGTATTGGAGTGGATTGGATGGAGTAAGTAAGGTGCAGTACGTAATTGTAAAGTAAAACGGTGACGACAGAACAGAAGTGGGATGTATACCGAAATAGGGGCTAAGTGAGAAATAATTAGTTGACCCGTGGGCTGGTCACTGGACTTTTTCCGACTTGCCAAATCTTGCCAATTTTCCTCACACGCTTGTATTATTTTGGGCATTATTATGAATATTAAGAATAAAAGACGCCCACCTAGGAGTTGTTGAGAAGAATGCGTAGGCTGCAAAAGTAGCCTTCACCAAAAAAGGATTCAATGGGTGGACTTAAAACTGTTGTTCAACGCTGACTGAGTTAGTTCTTATATGCAATACACACATACATTATATTATATTACAATGCATAGGACACTCTGACTTTGGCTTCACGTTCACGTACTTTAGCATCAATACTTTTCTTTGCTCTTCTGTTGTTGTCTTCTCTTAACTCTTCTGCCTTATAATAATTCATATAGCTACAATACACTACACTACAGAGATGCTCTCTTTTGTTGTGGATCAGCTCCGGCTTTGCCTATAAGTATAATATTGTCTTATACTGACTATTTTGACTGCGACTATGTCTGTGTTGAATATACCTAAATAAGTATGTAGGTAGGCTTCCTGTTTATATTTATTTTGTATCAGTATCTATTTAATTTCTTCCCTTGCCTTGCCTTGCCTTGACTTTGCTTAACTAAAACTTACCTTTATATTTTGTGTACAAGCTTATAATTTCTCCGGCGAGACGATCGTCTATGTGCATTTAAACTCAAGATTCATTCTTACACACACGAATACTTTATACACATTTACAACAGTCTCATCCTCATCCCGACCGAATTGTTTCATTCATCTATGTGGATTTGCTTTTCCTATATAGTAAAACACTACATTTACGCTACGCGCACTTCATCCTCAGCATTCTCATCTCTCCCTTACTCCTTTAGCTAGACTTACTTCATTATGATTTTAAGCAAGGGCTAGACCGGTCTCATCTTGTGCTTATATGTTGTGAACAACTTTAAAAAACATTATTATGTACAGATATTTACACTGAATTAAGAAGACAGATAGATGATGGGCAAGCTATGGCTATAATGCATAGTAGAAAGAATGCATAGCTAATGGGCATTGTATTTTATGGTAGGGTATGTATATCCAATATGTTCTACATGTGTATTGACTCTATAAAATGGACATATGGGAAATAAGATCAAATTGCATCAAGGAGCTGGCCATCCTTACACAAATGAAAATAATTCTGTGTGTAGGTTGGATAGATTTGGGGATGGGAAACGGTGTAAGTATACTATAATAAATACACATGAAGACAAATCTGTCTGTCAATCACTAAATTATTAGTTTTGTTATATTTATTTAATCACGGAATGCTATGTGTATGCGTAACTTGTGAACAATAGTTATGTATGTAGTTCAGTAGTAATATACATATATTTAGATGCGATATTTTTAAATCATGACAGTTTAAATACTTAAATAAATAAATAGGGAGGACATTGGTAATTAATAAGTAGTTTTAGTGTTACAGTTGCACTTATTTTCTTTAGCTCTGCTCGATTTCAAGTGTTTTCACTATTGACAGTGTTGTTTTGCACGTAGAAAAGTATTTTACAGGAAAGTAGTTTTAGTTAGGAAATATTGTGGTAAACATTTGGGACGAGAGTCGGTCTGTAAGTTAAGTTATCTTACGTATCCTACTTACTTTATCTTCAGGTTGTATCTCGTTGATGTTATATTTATGCATAGTGGACGACAAAAACCAGTCAAGTGGACCGGACTTGAGTTGGATATAAATATGTAACAAGAGAGAAAGAGTAGTGCTGTATACCCACTTGTTCCGTGTTCCATCCACACCACATCACATAAGAAGGACGGAAGAATGCCTACCTGTATGTAGAATAGCCGAAATGATTTTCCGACTTGCACGCATGCTGAGCTGAGAGCCAAGCCAGCTATCTCCATAATGCGATGCTGCAGCAGATCGGGAAATAATCGTGGCAAAAAGCACCACTTCCCACCTTTCTGACCGTTTTTGGACAAAACCTAATTAAAATATATACCGTAAAAGATGACTCATACACAGAAATACAAAATATATAACCCACTTGGCTGCTTACCTTTATAACATTATATCTCTACTGTATCACATTTTGGACATAAGAACATACCTTGCTCATACATAAGTAAGTAAATACATAGAATGCGACATTGATGGCATACCTAAAAGAGATGAGATCGATACGTTTTGACCTCCTACGTATGTAAAAGCAAACAATTTTCCTTCACTATTTTACTCGAATTAGTTAACAGATTTCATGAAATTCTAAGACTTATTCTTGGGCCAATTAGGTATTTAATAACATAAAATAACTTCGTTGCTTAGAAAATGCAATTATTTTGATATCTAATACACATTCAAAGAATTAAAAATTAGCTAAAAACATGGCTTTCTTACATAATTTATAAGAACACTTTGGTTTTATTGCCTTTCATTTATTTTCATGCATACTACAATAACAATACAGACTACAAATAAATATTAAATATATTCTATTTTTTTAAATCTTTGTTCCCCAATCTTTAAGCTATACTTTGAAATGTAATTTGAAACGTAAAAACATCTCTGTATTTGCACAGAAATATGTACGAGTCAATTTTACACAGTTTCTCCTACACATTGTGTTATTTGTATTGAATTGCATTGCTTGATTTGATATTTGTATAGAAATAAAGTCAAAATAAAAGATGATCACATATTCATACAATATCACCATGTGGTTGTTGAACTAAATAGTACAATTGACATCCCATTCTTGTGATAACGCATTGACACAGAAGAGCTGGTAAAATGACCGATCAATCATCTCCTTATGGTATTTTGCCTTATTCCCTCCCTGACTTGACTGACTTGCGTCGACTACACCACAGGACCCATGATCCATCATACCTATATCTTGTGTGTAAGTAAAGTCTGTAATGAAACAAGGCTGGGCGCAACGTTTCTTCTTGATCTTTTGGTGGAGTCAGACTAATTACACAAGAAATAAGTCCAGAATTTTAGCTTCATATGAATTGGTGATGTAGCTCAGAGCTCCAAACCAAAACCAAACTCTAATATCTGGTGCCTTGCCTTTAACTTGTCTATCTGCACTCTGTAGTGGTAGGTGATGCGTGTTGCATTGATAAATCCACGTAGAATTCTTCTTCATGCAAATTCGTTACCTACAGTACAAACCTATTTACCTATAGATGTTTCTCTAAAGAAAACAATCTTAAACAGTCCACTGTTCACTATCAGAATGACTTTCATGTCATTATTGTTAGAAGCTATATGTATGTACTATAATCCCCTTATAGTTCTGGAAGAAAGTACTCCCAAGAAAGTATTTATTTTCATTACATTTACGGCTACAGTTTTCATATTATCATCAAATTATTGAAATGATCCATGTAAAGGGCATGACAGCTTTATTCGCTTTCGTTTCTAGGTATCAATGAAGCTGAGATAACAATCACTTTAACCATAGCTAATAAGTAATTTTACTTATTACCCGGTTGAGCCAAGTCTGTTGCACAAGTAATGGATAACCATAAGGGTTTGCAGATTTGCTTAGGGCGGAAGACGGTTACTTTAGGAAATAATATGGTATTAAGGAAATGAAAGTCTATATTATTATTAGGCTTATATTTAGTGTCAAACTTACTTTACCACGCATTTTTAACTTATTTTAATGTCCAATTTATTGACCATGAAAAAAAATTATATACCATGAAAATGCTAACCGACAACAAAATAAACTTACTTTGAATTTTATTAAAAATATCAATAATAAATCTATGCTGACCATAATACTACTCTTACATATATATTTTTACTTACGTATACACAATTATTTGTTGGTTTTTTGGGTATGTAAGTACACAGTTCTTGGTGAATTTTAACCAATGGTGCGTATTACTATGGTTAATATATTTAGTTTTATTATTGGTATTTTTACTAAAATTCATGGTAAAGTAAGTTTTATTGTGGTCGATTAACATTTTAATTGTTATATAACTTTTTCATGGTCAATGATTAAATTCGTGGCAAAATAAGTTAAAAATGCGTGGTAGGGTAAGTTTTTTCATGGTAACACCAAATAATTGTATAAGCCTTGTTATTATACTCCATATGCGAGACTTGTGCCCAATCATTATTTATTAGCCAGGTAATAAGTATTCTTTTATTTTCTCTGAGCGAGTTAATATGTATTTGCGATATATTCATATTAGTTATATTGTACTGCCGATAAATAAAACATCAAAGATGTGGGTTGAGCATTATAGTAATATAAATATAAGTAAAGCCCATAATATAAGCATGGTAATTTTATTAGTACATATTTATCTATCCCATGAAGTTGGAAAGAGGAAATGAATGGATAGTGTTTGCTGTTTATATTTTATATGCAAATAAATGGAGTAACTACATACCCATATATTGTGAATCAAGTTGAATTTAATTCGATTTAATACGATGTTTTAGTCGGCAACGGGAGGAGAACTTGCATTATAACAGCTCTCAGCATATTGTTAACCACAAACATGGATTTAAGAACAGTTCAGTCCCAGTCAGTCAGTTTTCTCTACTACCATCCTTTGATATTGCAGCAAAACAAACCGCATTATACCAATGCATTACATACAAACCTTTCCATATAACCCTTCCACATCCTTTCTGGTTCTTCACATAAAAACACATGAATAATATATAACGTACTCCTACTTGTACAAAATATTCACTTAGGTATGCATAATACCAGATCATATGCTTTTTAGATGTTCTCATCTGTTCTGAAAACGAGATTTGCCTACCTACTTATATTCAGTATAGCCAGGATTATGTGGGCGCACATTCGTCCTTTATAAGTATTTCTTCTTACAGAAAGTACTTTATGGTATGGTGGTACTCACTGGTAACAGTAATAGTAGTAATGGTTTCAATATTGAAATATGAAGTTATGCATACACTATATACGATCTTGACTTTAGAATGAGATACCATATAGAGGAGATTTGTAGTGTAAATTGTAAGTACATGGAGATACTTACGTGTATTGTAATATGCTACAAAGCTGCAATACACCTTTTCGTTTGTGAGGTTAGGTTGCTGTGTGAATGCAAGTAGTAAGTAGTAAAATGTATCAAGTTCAAGTTAGCAATCTGTAATGTATCAGGCACCTAAACATGTAGTTTAGTTAAATAAGTAGTGGAAAAATGATGTTCCGTAGGCTGAAGAAAGATAGGCACCATCAAACCAAAGCTAAAGCATTATTGTACCAAACGTAAACGTCTTACACTACAAAGAGTGTATGTACATATACAATGCATACGGATATAAGTATCTTACTCTTTTTTGCAGAAATCTATGTATGTAGCATTACCTGTGTTTTGTATATTGTATTTGTAAATGTGAATTTCTACATACTATTAAATGTATTAGGTATTCATAATATTATGAGTATAGTTAGGTTAGGAGTTCTTTGTATGTATTTTATCTACAAAGATATGTACATACATAGTAGGGAAGACACACATCGAAAGGTATACAAAATAACCAGTACTGTAACTCACATCGCATCAGTTACCTGTAGAGCTTACCATTTAAAGTAGTGATTCTGTAAAGGTCAAAAGACTATGAGGGATGTTTTTACTGGACGCCCACGCACGGCTTTTACCCTTTTGGAGCCCACCTTGTGTTACTATTCAATAATTATGATCGTCATGTTGCAACAATTAATGAACAATTTTGTCAATCGCTATTCTTGTCTGCCAAAGTTTTTGTTTTCCATTTCTCTCCTTTCCACTGATATGCTCTTGTTTAGGAGGGGATGCTAATTATTTCTTCAATGGAAAATTATCCATTACATTCTATGGGTATCACCATCACCTCACCTCTACTGTACACACATAACGACAATGTACAAACTTTAAATGCGTGGGAAGAGGGAAATGAATGTTCATACAAAGATTCATACAAACAGCCAGTCTATTTAATTAAAATCCAAAATGTAAATACTAGACTAGTTCCTTTGGCTTGGCTCACACCATAAACACAGTTTTCAACGCACAATGCATTACTAATACGCAGTGCCAACTTTTCTAATACCAAGATAAGTCAAATTCAGATTAGCTTGCGTTTTATAAACTATTAGTCTGCAGCACATTTTTAATCTGCTTTTATTGTCCATAACCCTCTCATGTTCAACACATGTTACAACAAAGACATCCCGCATCTCACCAGCATCATTCAATATAAACTTTACTCATTAAATCAAGCCCACACTTAAGTAGACGCTTCTGCGTAGGTACAATAATCTTGCTACAGACATATTATTATGTCTACAGAGTATGTAATGTCCTGTGTACCTATAAAGAACTGATTTCATCCAGTCGCCTATTAATTAATTAACTTAAGCATCTATGTATCTCACTAATTTTATTTAGCTACTATAAATGTAAACATTTACAACACATTCATTTCGTACACGTCAACGTATGTAAAGACATGCCTACATGGAATTAGAGACAATTCATTAGCGTATAAAACAAGAATTTTAAATCTTTTATTTATATCGGCATAATAAGTAATTCCCTTATGTATTCTACCATAGTAATTAGGCTATTGGAAGCTATATACCTCATTTTGCAATTCGAATGTGGAGAAAATCTATTTCATAATGCTACTGTAAATTATTTGGGACAAAATTAAGCCCCCTTTATTATCGACAAGCTAAATAATCAAACATGTCCCTAAAAGAGTCGATCTTAATTAATGCAATATATATTGCAAGCGGGAAAAAGCTATAAAAATGATGTTAGGTATCTTATAAATGACTTCAAAGATGCGGATTGTTAAGAATAAAATTGTATTTGTTTTCTTTAAATATTTGGTTAATTTTCCAAGTAATTAGGGAAAATACTTACTTATGTTATCATTAAAGTTTTTATTTCAGTGGGCTGATTTAATAGCAATTGGAATTACAGTAAATGAATTGCAGATATAGTCGTTCATGTATGGCTTACGGGAAATTCTTACAATAACTGGTAACTGACCAAATAAATACATAAGTAGGTGAATCAGCATTACTTACTGATTTACTGGGCAACGGCAATATTATTATTTGTTGCCTTTGTTCATCGGTAATGCTACCTTTAAGATAAAAAGGATTATTTGACATGAGTGATCCTACTTATTTACAATTTACCATAGTGTAATGTAGTCCAGCTAGTTTGAATATGCAGTATCGTTTATCGTACGTAGGAAGTTGCAGACTATTTCTACTCACTACACAACCACAACTATGCAAATGCAACAATAGGCATGGACTTTGTACAGACAGACATAGTTTCTTGACGTTTTAGGCAGTTTCTATTTTACGTATTATGTCATCTCGGCCAAGATTCGACTTTGAATCAAAGTGGAGCCTCCTCCAGTTTTCATTTAGGCATCCATGTATATCCATTTATTGAAACTACTCGCCCTTCCACTTTCTCGCTGGTTAGCCTGCCTGCCTGGCTAGGTGCTAGAGCTAGGCTGCCGGTTGCCATTATTGCCTACACAAAGTTTTACAATGCTTCTCCAAGTTCGCCGCAAAATCATATGAATGCAGTAAATAAATAAACAATCTCATAACGAAAGAGAATAAAAATGTACCGAGGAAATTCTATTACATTTATACCTATATACATATACATATATAATAATATAATCCATCAGAATATATTATGTATTTATGTCTTACAGAGCGTCGTAAGTGGAGTCTCAAAGTGCCCCCGTCGATAAAATTAATAATTAATCCGAAAAATAAAAATCCTGCATCGAGCAAGTATATAAACTATCCAACGACATCAATTAATTATTAAGAACATTAGAAAAATCAAAAAGATCATAATAAACATTGTTGTACCAACAATGAATTTAAGCTATATTATAATGTAACAAGGAATTAAAACATCTACTTTTAAGTAATTAATTGACACAGTTCAAAAATAGGGAATGGTAAATATTTAAAAATGAATAGTTAACCCTTTGTGTTTAAAGGATGGATTAAAGATTTGATGGCAATACGTTTCGTAATCCTCTGTTTGGGGTCAGTAGGTGAGTCATTGATAAAACCGTAGATATAGTAGAGCGCACCATCGTATGATTTTATCTCAACCAGTGCTCTTCCAGCAGTATCTATATTAGTTTCAGGCGAATGTAAGGGGTCTGAGGCTGAAGTAGATGGCCGGGGAGTAGTGTGCACAATAGGAATGTGTGCATCATCAGTATCAGAACCTTCCTCGCTTTCTACTATTTCCTCATTTTCCAGACTTTCCTCTCCTGCAGCTGGGATGGAAACGTTCGCAGCACAGTTCGCGTTCGCAGTTCGCTGTCCGCCTGCATTACCATCATCGTCACTTTCGTCGTCGATTAAAATAATTTCTTGCTCATCCAAATCCAATTGTAGATTCGGATCTGCCGAATTCTGCACAACGTTATTAGCATCGACAATCTGATTTAATGGGGTAGGTGGCGTCGTTGAGATCGAAGAAGCAGCAGAGGTTAACTTTGCTTTTTCATGGTTCTTCCGCTTATTAGCAGGTTTCTTTGCCTTCTTACGCTTAATTTTAGATCCGTCTCCTGCTTTTAGCATTTTTGTATCCGGGGGCATGTCCCCGTCTTCGCTGGAACTTAGTCCACCAATTTCTCCGGTTTCGGAGATCTCTTTATAGATTGCAATTGTAGTTTCTGTCAAAACATCCAGATTTACTATGTCTCTTTCGTCAATCTGTTCAATATTTAATATGTCAGTTTCGTCAGCGCCCTGTCCTACATTTACCATGCCAGTATCGTCAGTTTGCTGCTCAATATTTGCCTTGTCAGTCTCATTAGTTTGCTGTTCCATATTTACTCTACCATTCTTGGCTTTCCGTTCCAAACTTACTCTGCCCTTCTTGGCAGTTTTCCGTCCATTCTTGTCGGTTTTCCGCTCCACATTAACTATTATAGTCTTGTCCGCTTGCTTGCTCACAGATACCATTGCAGTCTCGCCAGTTTGTTGTATCGCATCTTCCAAGACAATCGCTTCAGTTTGCTGTTCCTCGTTGACCATATCTGTCATTCAAAAGCTCTTTTTATATTTTTACGTTTAATTAAACTTTAACTTCCAAATATAATTATTTTCACCTGGAACGAGCACTTCTTTGTCGTCGTTTTTGTAAAATCTCAATCCTCTTGGCAGGTTTGTATCCTCGGGTTTAGATTCTCTGAACTGCAGACTATTGGTCTCAATTCCCAAAATTTGGAATGCCTGGTAAATATGCCTTTCATCGCCTTTGTTATAAAGGGTGACACCATGGTACAGGACGTAGAGAACCTTAGCAATGATCTCAACCGTTACATCTAGAATGTGAATGACAGCCATTTCGTTAGGATCCTGCAATATACACAATTATTATTGAGCATGATATGTTACAATATAAAACGTTTTAATGCAAAATGTATTTCAGAGACGAGGCATTACTGTACTGTTTAAAGTTTATTGTTACCAATTCAAATTTTATATTTATACTTGTAACTTTTATTTTGATTCTATTAAGAAATTGTTAAATTCCATTTAAAATAGCAAAACTTAGTTGAACCTTAGTCTTTACCTACCGTGTCAAGTAGTATATCTTTGATATAACTGGAAGCCGCCATCAAAATGTGTCTGTGAACGAAGACCTTTCCATTTTTGCATACAATTTTAAGATCCACCGTACTTTTGTCTTCAGTCACTTGATCCATGTAAAGTAATTTTGTGATAGGGACCCCTTTAACGAGGATCGGCATGGAACCAGCAACACTTTCTAAAGGCTCCGCCTCTATGTTCTCAAGTTCACCAGCTTCGGCAACGGCCATTGCAATAAACATCGATGGATTCGAAACTGATTAGATTTTCCCTCCTGACAAGACCACAAAACGGATGTTACTACAAAGCCTTGAGCTCCTTTAATTTCACCAACTGTAAAAGATAAAATACACGTATTTTTTAGCCCTATGTATATAAGTATGTATTTATAAACATATTGTTGTGTTAAACGAATCTGTTATAACTTTTTCTTCACAGGAATTATTTTACCATTACATACTAAGTAATAAAATAGAGTACTCTATTATATTTAAGAGCCTAAATCCAATAATAACAACGAAAGAGACACCCTCAAAAAAATTAAAACAGAAAATAAATAAATTGACTGCTTATACTATGAGCTTTTGATGTCAGTGTATTTAAATTAAAATTGTATTTTATTAAGTGTTAATCAAATAAGTACATTATATATAATGCTTTGTTTTCAAGTATATATATGTTTAGCAAATGCAATTGCGCCTTATGATGATTTCTGCGAACTTACAAGATATTGTTTATTTACAATATAATATGTCAATTATGTACATTTACATATAAAGATGCCCCACATGTAGGAACCAAATTGTTTATTAGGTAAGTTATAATACGTACTTACGTACTCTCTTTATGTTGGTAGTCAAATCCAACCTACCTATATTAGGATGCATTTAGTGAAAGATTTTCATATACAGTTCGACACTCCAGGACATTCATCATTGTACACACTACATAGTAGATACACACAAATTTATATATAGATATTACATGCATTTACTTACAATTACACTCGATGTTACTATATTAGGCAATTTGCGTAGGTTGCTGCCTAATTCAATGGAACCACGAGCTCCTGCACTTTTTTGTAGTTTTTTTATATAGGAAATGACGAATCCTAAGAGAATAGTAGTAGTGTAATAAATATTACTTATTTATTTACTAGGCTAGTGTTAAGTATTTAGTATGAATTCAAATTCCTAAGCGCACAATTTTTGAGTAGGTAGTATTTATTTATGCACCTAATGAAAGCAGTTCAGAGAAAGGTGTATAGCAAAACTTGAAGAATTTATAATGCTTTCACTAACCTACCACACGTAAAGTCTTTTGTTATTTTAATCAAAAGACATATGCGACACTATGCGTATGCCGTATGCCTCCTTACTCTTATTACTCGTAAATACACAATGTAATAGATAGTTATCGTTTTACAATAGTGTGTAAAAATGACATTAGGCGTAGCATAAGTTTTGGGAATATTATACAAGTATAGGTAATTTATAGTACATATGCAATTTTTCTGCTGGGGCTGCAGTATTAGCGCCTACCTTTTGGTGCTTACATACTGCTTTATAATTACTATTTATTTAATTTTGTAAATTCGGATTTAATTCCGCTAGGAGGGAATACACATTTATTAAGTACACTGTTTCTCACAATGCAAAATTATAATATATTAAAACTAAGCATTTTATAATATAATATGTACTTCATGTGAAGGATTCGCAGTTTTGCAATTTTAAACCGTTTACAAGAAACAGGAAACTGCTATCTTGTGGAGTTAAATACTCTGGCAATTGTTACAATATAAAAAACTGGAAAACTATGTATTTCTCCAAACAGTCTTACTTCCTTGAACAGTGAAACTGAAACATTGATCAGGAGAGCATTAATAAACGAAATAAAGAAGTGAATAAATAACATGTAAATTGAATTGGCAAAAATATTGATAGCAGGGAATTTGGCCATGATTTTGACATAACCTGCTTTTACTGGTCTTCCATAATGTGATATTGGGTACCCAAACTAATTTTTGCAAATACAGAACTGCAATCGCAATTGTAATATTGTATCTCAATAATGACAGTTGTAATTGTAATCTTCTTAACTATCTCCATATAAACGTTTGCTATACTAAATGTTAAGATAATTTGTTCCTCTGCGACTCCCTTAGTATGCTATACTAAGGGCTTAGCAAGTCTAGTTTTCATCGTTAAAATGTGGTGTCTAGTCTGTGTATTAATTGCTAATCTTTGCCAGTAAAATCTAGCCAATTGAAAGTTATTTTCATAAAAGCTAGCACCAACTAGGTAATAATACTGTATATGTATAGATAAAGAAAATATTCATTTATCTATAGTGATAGGAATTTAAATGGTAGAATTGATATTTCTCCTAAGGTCACCTACCCTGCCGAGTGTCATGAGAGCAACAGCAGGTATTAAGTAAGTCTTTTCAAAATGACTAAGCTTTTGTGAATGAAAAGTTAAATCCTGTGTGAAAGACAATAATTAGGTACTAATAGCAAGGTTTAGTACTATATGACAAAATATGCACATTGTAATTTTTTTAGCAATTACTGTACAACTTCGAACATACATATAGGAAACAATTGTCATTGAGAAGTATTGGTAGAAGAAACATTTAAGTTTAGAAAGAGTACATTAATAGCAAAGACTTGTATATTGTTGACATCTTGCATAAAATGCTTGAAGATGAGAACAAAGCTTTAGGAAATAAAATACGCCTCCAAAACATTCCCTCATCTTCAACTCAACAATTGCTTCCATTAGATTATTGTGCTGCATTCCACCTTTCATTGTAGCATTTGTCCCTCAGTGACTTTCAAGTTCAAAGTGCACACGAATTCGAGCATTGCATTGGTTAGATGAAGATGTAAAATGTAAAGTAAAAGACTTGTAATGTAACATAGCATTCAGAAGACTATTACAATGTCTCATCTCAACTGACTGAATATTCATGGTGTCTAAGCTGCTCTCATTCAAACAGACACTTTAATACAATAGTCAATAGACAATGCATGTAATGAAAGATGCAAGTTAAGGAGTAATGTATGGAGTATAGTTTAGCATGTAGGTAGGTCCTTAAATACAATTAGTCTTTAGTTGCAATTGCTATTACTAACTGACGATGGGCAAAGATCAACAGTAGTATAATGCTCAAAGCCTGGCCAGGCCAGGCCAGTGTGTAGACGATGAGACAAGACAGGTTATGCAACAAGAGGACACAACACAATAAGATCTATATGTACTTGCTGTGGGTTGCAGCTATGGTAGTATTGTGCGTTATGCTCACCGTATGTGGGTGGGCTATTGACAAAATTTTCATTCATACATTTTTTGAATGCATCTTGTAAATCTTTAGCTGCTTCACACGACCTACGTCAAATCATTGTCTCTTAATTATCAAAACTAAAACTAATGTTTTTTATATTTGATGAACATTGGGGATTAGGGACATTCATCATCATAAAACAGAGCAGTTAGTAGCAATTTAATGGCTCTTTGTAAAAATCTATTTACACCCAACGTATAGAATAAAATAAACAAAAAGTTTAAAGATTACTATTAACCATTAACCATTAGAAAAGTACTGAATTCAATAGCCCGAACATCCGGTAAACCTTGACAATGAAAGTTTTGCACCTTTAGTAAAAGGTTAAGATAACTTAATGGTGCAGTCTGCTTTAAATAACTTCCCCAAACAAAGAATTTAGCAAATAGAATGGAAATAGGTAAGAAGGAACTTACAATTACAGAAACAATAGCTAATTTCCCTATTATTGTACATATTATAAATATTGTGCTATAAATAGCAACAATTTGAACGGATTCCATCCACACAATAATATTGGAAGAAAGAAACTTTTCCATTGAATCTGACTATGACTATGACTATTCGTAGCGGTAGCAGTTTACTTTACTATGTGCTATAAATAATCAAATATTTATCAGGTAAACCATGTAAATATCTATATCTATGAAACAGAAAAGTTCTATAGTTTCTTATTTAGTATCTTTCATGCCTCATTGTTTATTATTTAAGTGATTTTGCTTTTTATACGTTGGCTCTGATAATATGTACGTGGGTGACTACCTATATAGTCAAAGTCAACATGTTTGTGTGATTGGACCAATGCAAACATTGGTTTTTAGCCATATAATAGTGGCATATTGTTAGTTGATATACCCTCGTTCTATTTCAAATTGATCACAATCGGTAAAGACGCAAGCAGTCAACTTTGTGCGTAAGTACTGAAGTTGTTAAAAATACTCCAAGTATCAATACATACCTAAAATCGAGTGTCTCCGTTCCAAGTACAATTATTATAGCTACTTACTACTGCCTACTTTAGATCAAGGTGCATTCAATCTAGGAATGTGCAGATTACAGAAATAAGAACGGAGAAAGTTTGCAAACTTTAATACACGCCTATAAATTACCTATATACAATACGATAAGATGCTAGTAAAAGACTGAATGTGGATAAGGATCGGATGGTAGCAGCCGGCAGCTAGGAATCGCGTCTCACGTCATTTCACTCTCTCGCACCAGATTGACGTCCGAATACCATGCACGTCTTCATTACCAAGGAAAACCACTGGGATTGGGATACAAATAAATATCCCAATTGAATCACTTTTAGATTAAATAGAAATGAAATATGATGCAAGAAGTCAAAGTTTATATAAAAAGATACATACAGTAAAGACACTACAGTACAGTACCTTATTACAGAAAAGAAAGGTAAGATACCTTATAAATTCTTTGTGTGGAGCTACTTAATTTGGGCAATCAAATACTTAGCAACCTGATTACGTACTTTCTCAACTAACCTAATGAAAAGGCAAGTCTAGACATTTTTTCTCCCTTGCCTCCTGGCTTCTTACTATATTTCACTCCGATATTTTAGTGAAAGTATAAAGGAACAATTTATCTGTGTTAGTAGAAAGTATTCAAACCACATTTCTTTACTCAGAGCTGAGCTACGCTACGGTACTAATACTAATACACGGTTTAGAGCCGCCTACACAACCTCTACCAATAAATACATTCTCAAGGCTAACTTACACATTGAACTTGAATTAATAGCAAATCATGCATATTTATTCATATATAAATATTGATAATCTGTAAACCTTGTACGTCAATGAAAATATTGCTCACGTTAGATTTCATTAACATAGGTCAGGAAACAAGAGAAAGTTATGTTAGGCATCCACAATATTTTGTAGGAGAAATGAAATTCATGAACAACGGCAGATTGCCTGAAACTACTGATCAATAATCTTTACTCGTAGCGTAGTGGTATGGGTATCCCAAATTTACGTTAGATTTCTCACATAACGATTACAGTGTCTAGGCCTCACGTAGAGAAAGTCAAATTAGAATAATAATTAGAATAGTTCTCTGCTCAAGGCTGATATTAACTAACTAACTAAATATTAACTTTTTGTTTAGGCTTCACATATACGCAAAATAAGCTTGACAAACAACATTGAAATCTAAATATCTGTAATACGCCCCTTTGAAGTTATTTGTTCCAAAGTAGCTCTTACTATATGAACGATTCTATCACGACCGGTTCTACCCGTATAAATAAACAAAACATCGAAAATTCGGGTAAAACAGGTAGTGATAGAATGTGTTAAAGACGAAATTCGGATTCTAGTTATCAAACTTGATATAAACAGACGGAAGTATGGATTTGGTCAGACTAACCAAGTTGGGTGGGCAAAAAAGCAGTAGTGTGATACGCCCGCCATTATTAACCATTGCATTGTTAGGTGTCTCATACAGAACTAAAGTTAAACAACCAACAAAAATGAATACAGAAAAGTGGTTTCTGCCTGGCATACACAAAAATCCAGCAGGGCAAACATTTCCAAAATAGTACACCTTGTTCTTAGTAAAAATTCACATCAAATATTTAGTTAGACGCCTTATTTTGTCCAAATAATTAACTGCCCTGAAAAATATTGAAATTCGAAACTCTTACCTTGTTAGCGAATAATTGATCGCGCTGTAGGTCAATGAGAGTTTAAGGTCTCAGTTACAGTATGTATCCCCATTAACTTGATAAAATTAACCTTATAAAAATTGAGATTAAGCCTTATTTTCCTTTTACCTCTGCCAAATATCGACTCCGCAATGGCAATAATACGGGTTTTCCGGAATCGTATTCACACTATTCACAGTCGAAGTCGGAGCATTTGTGCAACCGTTGCGCATTGAGGCCGTTGACCGTACAACTTAATGTGTGCTCATAGAATAAAAATGGCCGCCGTTTTGTATGATGTGTGCTTGGCTGAATATCTCGAAAGTATGGACTAACACAATAGAGGTGTTTCATACATACCCCAATTTTGCTTTTTAGCACATAAGTGTATGCATTTGATAGTTGCATACACTTATGTACGATTAAGCAAAATTGGGGTATCTATGAAACATCTCTATTTAGTATTACTATGTACGAGTATGTGGGAGAACGTACCTATAGTCAAACCAGATACGTATGAGCCCTCACGTGACATTTGGCTCCTACAAAAATATACGTTTGTAACAGAATATTTTTAAGCTGAGCGCGGCTATACCACTGTGACGTTGAAAGAAAATATCACGTTTTGTCGACTAAGGTCAAATAAACCATTGCAAGACGGCTTTAACAAAGTTGTGAAAACCAAAATAGCAAAACGTATTGGGGAAACTACTGACTGAGATAATTTCCAATACAAAGAAAACACGAAAACAGAATTGAATTCACAAAATTTTAATCTCGAAAATACTGTTAGGCACTTTTTCCTAAAACTAACATTTTCCCAATCAATTTGGGTGCTGTGACAGGAAGGCAGAACGGCAGAAGTACAAACAGAACAATTCTATAGCCGCAATACTAACAACACCAACTATTACTACAGTATTGATCACTCATAGCTAAACTAATTTTTGGTCTTTTCACGTACGGTCTCTATTCTCCTGAAATTGGATACTTTTGTTTTTCAAAAAATCATAACTGATTTGTCGCAAACTGCTTGGTGATATGAGGTACATAATAGGTAGTAAAATTATCTGTTTTCCTTGTACTTTTTTATCCTGTTTAATCATGATAATAAGAGTCAGAAAAATCATATTTATTGCATCTAACTAGGAAACAATGTTTTGAATCCTGGATATGAACAAAAAATGGATTGCACTCTGACTCATTGAATTCCTAAAACCGCAGATTATACAGCATAAATCAAAATACAAGTTTAGTTTATTATCTGGCGTTTTAGCTACCCATTGCGCCCATTGGGATGAGAAAGATCTCAGGTGCATTTATTAGGCCGTGCCGTGATCATAAAATGTGGTCCATCGGATCAGGGAGCAGAGTAAACGACATGTTCTTACTTCAAACTTCAACTTTACCATGCGTACGTACAAACATTATATAATATCTCAAACAGTTCCATGCGGTTTAAATAAAACGTTTTATAACGTAAAATATTTTCTCAGAAAACCACTTCTAGCATCTATTTATGAACTAAATGTGTGAAATAGTCAAATCAAAGGCGATATTTATTAATTCATTCATTAATATTAATGAAATTTTGTTTCCTATTTCGAAAAATATCTGGACCAGCAATGATGCTCATACACACTTCTTCCACATACATAATACATAGCTAGTTGCTACAACTGTTATTAAGCAAAACTGTAAAAAGTTGATTTTCTGTTTAGTTATTCGAAACAACAAATGAATTGACAATTACTAACTCGACTCGACCAAAATCGGAGCACACTAGGATTGAAATAGAGCTGAACTGTTAATATTTTCTATGTAGATCTACTCTATCTACAACATAAAGCTATATTTTATTGGTATTCATATATGGTAGGTAACAAATTTCAACATAAACTATTTCAATTCACAATATCAGCAACAACCCAATAGAGATAGATAAATATTATAAAACCTAAATACCTAGATATTTAGCATCTTTCCAATGGATGTGAAGATGTAATGACAAAGTGAGACTTCTGTTCCGTCCGAATATGAGAAATAAGAGTACAACGCAAAGATTTAAAAAGGGTTTGTACGACATCTACAGTTACAAAACTTTAAGATCTTTGCATCACAGCATTTGAAAATACCAGGCAGCATTTATACAGATTATACCTTATTACTACTATTACTATCTTTTTGCCTTCATCTATATACGCCCACGAAAAACAACCCACACCTAATGTATTATGTAGGCAGCACTACACACTACACACCAGCAAAAATGTGACGAGGAGTTAACACAAAATGCAATTGGCTGGTGCACATTATGTTAGCATAAAACCAATCCATATCCGGACCATTCGGACTCCATGTGACTAAAGTATAAGCCCCAAGGGCCCGGAGTCTTATTGTCATCGGAAAAACAATAACAAGAGTTACTTCTCAAACATTGGATAACACAGGTTGATACTTTTGTTAATTCGCATTGTCAATTGTAAACTACTACAATACAATATTAAATTAAAAACATCAATCAAGCGAGTATAATAAGCAGCAATTTTGTTTAAATAGTTATTAAAACCTGAAAATGAATTTTGCCAATTAACACTCCAGTGAAAGCTGGACACGTTGGAAGCCCAAAACTGGGAAATTAATCCGTCAATTCCAACACTATTTAAATATTAAAAACACCGGCAACAAATAACAAAAATAAATAATATTCGTTAATACATTAGCACGTAATGCTAATATACCACTGCGGCTGATTAGATAAGACTGATATGATATCATAGCGCTCGTTTGCTTTTGTTGTCCAATCTGTTATAATGCCTGCCTGGAAGATAGTTTAGGCTTAGATAGACACGTCAACATTTAGGAGGTGTTTGGAAACGAGATTGAGCGGAGAACGATATTGTACAATGCAAAATTACACGAATATGCAAATATGCCGGGTAGCTATTAGCCATCCAGAAACCAGTGTGACACTATTTATCAACATACACTAACAGACAGTTATACTTACGGCAGGTTTTAGTTGTTTAACACTTATATCCACGTCCAAGGTCCAATTATTGATACTTCATTTAATAATATTTTATCGAATATTCATTTATGATTTACATCAAGTAGGAAGTATAGAAATATTATTATCGTCAGCCGTCGTACAGTGTACTTTTATGTCATAGACACAGAGACAGTAGACTTGAAAATGGATTGACTTTTTCGACTCGCGGAAATCTGACCACCCAGCCCAGTACAAAACCCAAACGTAGGAGGAATTAACCATCTTAACTCAACCCGGTTTTATAAAATTCAACCCCACTCAACCTGATCTCACCCAATTTGACCCAAAAAAGGTGATTGCCCATTTTACCCAGACTTGTATCCGAACAACAATGCACTTTTGCAATAAATCCACAGTAATCCTCACGTCGATAAAGTAGTGCCCCATAGCAGATCATCCTCCAAAATAAACCCCTAGTCAGCACCCTTTCATTAAATCCCCAAAACCCGACCTAACCCAGAAAGCAAGTAAATAATGTTGCAACCCAGCCCAACCCCTTTGGGCTGCAAATATAATATAATTGCGTAAGTTGTAGAAAAGCTGGAGATAAGATTCAGCGTTTGTCCCTGATTGTAGTTAATAACAACTAATCTCCTGATTACAGCTTATAATAATATATTTGGATTGTATCCACAATGTATGTCATTACCTGCAAGCCCCGGAATAATGAATAATTTGTAGGATTCTTGTTAAAGTTGAAAGAATTATTACGTGTAATGCAAATGAATGGCAATGATTGTTTAATTAAAATCTATTACACAAAATGTTTCTGGATTGTATTATAGGCTTGCCGATTTTGTTTTCTATTGAAATTTTGATGGAAAGAACAGACATATGGAACGTGCGCCTCTAAATAAGGTAAATGACCTCAGTTACTAGATTAAAGTAGAACAAAAAGGCCGGCGTTTTAAAAATAAATCGGAAGTATAGTAACTCATATACTGTCGGCAATAGTTGAAGTTGAGACAGTACGTTTGACAAAATAGAACAATACACTTCCTCAAACTAAAAGTGTCATCCACATGTAATGTTTACAGAAATATAGTTTATAGCTGGGCCATAGGTGTGGCCTAATTAGTTTTTAACTATTATAGTCAACTTAATGGCATGCTAATATTTTAACGAATTGCGTACATGCGTGCAATGTAATAAATCCGTTAATTTTGTTTTGTTGATAATACTTACATATTTATAATTATCTAGGCCCACGAATTCGGCCGGAAAGCTGTTAAATGTCATATGAAGGGCTTGTTCTCTGAAGCGTCCGATTACCATAAGCAGTCAGCAACATTGTTGGAGGAACTTAGTGTTAAGTTACCGGACGATTCTCCAGTAATACGCTCTTTGCTAGAACAAAGGAAGTATCATATTCGTCAAGCGGAATTAGCTCTTATATTTAAGTAAGTGCTAAGCTCGATACCTTAATACTAAAGCAGCCAACTATTTCCAAACATTATAGGTACATATTATTATGTCTGAAGTTTTATTGATAAAATTATCTGAAATTTTAGAGAGATTGCCAAGCGACTGAACCTGACTGACAGAAAAATGGCAGAAAGATCTCGAGATTTGCACGCGAAGCCACAATTTGACATCACTGAAAGCTCTGTAAAATTAAGAATCCCTCATGATTTACAACGAAAATTTGACGAAGCGGATTCTCTTCTGGAAATCCTTCTAGTAGGCACTAAGACGAAAAGCGACGCTCCTATATTGAATCAGAGTGCGACAGAATTTACGAAAGGGAACTTTGCAGTCCGACCGAAAAATAACTCAGAAGTAATTGAAGAGCTTCAAATCGTTAATACTAATCTGCGATCATTTGTTGATCAGGTATCTACTTAAACATGAATATAGATAGATTTACAAATACAGACGGGGACACATATGCTTTCCACTAAGCCATTTGGATTTTTGAAAGGGAAGTACGGAAATATAATTTTATAATATAATTGTTTCAGTTGCTCAACGAACTTCAAGAAGTTCGAGAGGAAAACAAATCCCTCAAAAATGAACTTCAGATATACAAGGAAAATCAACGCCTATTCCAAAAAAATGCTAATGCTGTGTCACTGAAAGAAATTTATGAGCAATTACCAGTACGACCCCTTCCAGACTTGACTCCTTTAGAGAATCCTCCGGAAATAGATATGTGATAAAAAGTTAAAGCAAGATTTAAGTTCGCTGCATTGAAAAATTTCTGCAACTTTCTTAGTTACGTTAATCAATATTTTAAACGCTAGTTAAACTCTTCTCTAAAACAGTATTTTAGCACTATAAAATAAGTCATAGAGTCGTTTTGGTTAGTGGAAGCCCTCGTTGCTTATTTTATAATGAGAATCAATCTACTTTATTATGTATGTCTTATTTTATCTATTTTATGTATGCAATGTATAGTGTAGATTATCTTATTTATAAAGACTCTTCCGTTAACTTTCGTAAATATAACTTTTACGTGACAATATAGCAGTTAAAATAAAAATATGTCTTCAGTGTCATCATCATCACTATAACTTGTTATTTAGTATGTAATTGTAGAGAAACAAATGTTCATTTTAAAATATTGTTAATGAGATTTTGTGAGGTTTCAAATAATACTAGTACTTTATTATATTGACATTCCTTTGTATACAAATACAATTTAATGACGAATATATATAAATCACGTGTAGGTGCTATACCACTATTCGTTGCTATATTTGGTTTCATATGATGTAACACAAATTACAAGCTTTATGAAAGTCAAAACTTAATTGTCATAAATACTGATACGTAAAATAATTATTAGTACAAATGTAATTTGCTTATATTACATATAAATACTTAATATTAATATTGTTACATTTCTAAGATGATAGTCCTCGTGATGTTGTACATGGTATACGATGGATAGTTTCCTCCTTGTTTGGTTTTTAATGCTCACCCAACGTCATTTGTAATAGTCATATAATCGACTTAAGCACTTCGATGTAGCATGGAAAAGATTCCTAACGATTCTTGTGACTAAAAGTGCTCATATTCCACTGGAAGAAAATTTAATTTTGATTTGACTTGTATAATGTATGTATTGCAAAGTTTTCAGTTTTCCGTGGTACAACTCAATAAACGATTAAAACCATTATATTATAGAATGTTTTCGGTTTATTACTAAAGATTAATTAAATCTAATAATTATTAGTACAAATGCAATTTGCTTATATTCCATATATGCATACTTAATATTGTTATATTATATTTACAATCACTTTTGCAAGTGAAGAAACTATCCTACCCGGTTAGTATATCACTTAAATTCTAAATATGTGAACGCCTGTGACTTGTGTGTAACTTAAAACGGAAAATTATGAACTGTTTTTGAAAATATGAAATGTGTCAATGCTTTAAATTAAATTGTCGATACACTTAAGGCTTTACTCCGACAAAATCTATAAAAGTTTACTTTTCTTAAAATTGAACACAAAAGAATCTTATAATTCACTGCGGCAGCTAAAATGAATAAGTTGTTGCTCTGCCGGGTGATTGGAGCCGAATTGTCTTCTTTTTCTTCATTCTTTCACACAACAATACATTATACATAGCAAAACCTGTCAACAATAATTTATACATAACAAAACCTGTCAACAATAATTTATACATAACAAAACCTGTCAACAATCGCTAAAAACAATAGAATTGTATACTTACACATATTTAAGATCATCCACCATAAACTAAAGCAAACACACATTTCCCTCTCCCATCCGATTGGTCAGATTAGTCATACATAACTTATAAAACAGATCGGGTGCATTATAACATAGGTTGTACAATAGATCGGGAATTATAAAATAGATCGGGTGCATTATAACATAGGTTGTACAATAGATCGGGAATTATAAAATAGATCGGGTGCATTATAACATAGGT